>PVIJ01001441.1:0-51025 GCA_004024925.1 Scalopus aquaticus | reverse complement strand
AACCAAATAGGAGAGAGACACTTGGGTGGGGGGTGAGGGGAGGGGGAGGATAAGGGCACAAAATGGAGTAGAAAAGAACACAAGGGACCACGGAAATGGATCACAGGTGAATTGGTGGTGGGTTACCCAAGGGGAATACAAAATGTAAAAGATATAAGTAACAATAAAAATAAAAATATATATTAAAAACACCTATCATAATTACCATAAAAAAAAGATTTTGTTCCTTAGAACCACTCTTAGTTCCAAAATCTATATTTATCAGGATGCTCTACAGAAACAGATTTATTGCATGTATCTCATATAGGAGATATATTACATGTATCTCACATATATGTGACACTTGTTATAGGAATTGGCTCACATAGTTATGGAGGCTGAGAAGTTCCACAATATGCTGTCTGGGAGTGGGAGATCCAGGAAAGCAGGTGGTGTACTTGTAAGGTCTATGTCTGAAGTCTGAGAATTGGGGGTGAGGGGTGGGGAGGAGGGCTGAATAGTATAAGTCCTGGTCTGACTTCAAAAGCCTGAGAATTGGAGGACTGATGCAGTAAGTGGCGGTCTGAAGTCCAAGAATTAGAAGTACTGGTGTCCAAAGGCAGGATAAGTCTTAGTCCAAGCAGAGATCAATTTCTCCTCCTCTACTTTTTCTGGTCTATTCAGACCCTCCCTCAGTGGAGCAGGTGATGTTCAGTCCCATTGATGAGGTCATCCTCTTTACTCAGCCTACTGATTCAAACGCTAATCTCTTCCAGAGATACCCTCACAGACACGCCCAGAAATAATGTTTTCCCATTTACTAGCTGTCTGGGCATTTCTTGGTCCAGTCACGTTGATGCATAAAATTAGCCATCATAGTATAGACTCATATTAATTTTATATTTCAGAATATATTATGCTATTTAATTTGTTATTTAAAGTGTTTCAGCTTTTGCCATTAGGTTCTCTTTCAGATTGGTTCTTGATCCCTTGGACATGCCCCATCTTTTTGTATTTTGTATACTTCCTTACTTTGTGATACTTCAAGATACCCCAGACTTATATCAGATTCTCCCTGTTCTGGTCTCAGACTCAGCCATTTTTCCTGGTTCCTTTTATTGGTGAATGATATTGAAAAACACTGGATGTGCTTGTTGCTACAGGGATGTCATTGCTTTTTAGGGCCTGCAACAAACAGGGCCAGCCCAACTGACATATAACTATCGATAGGCTTATATATGCATATGTTAGTATATATGCATATGTTAGTTATATATGCATATATATAAACATATCTAATTTCTGTATTTATCTATCTGTATGTATATATATTAGGCAAACATGATAGAAATCCTTCATGTGTGCCTATGTTCTTTTATAGTCCATAATGCAGATATATTAACTAGCTTTACTTCTCTTTGCAGATTCCAGGTATTACTCTATTTGATTTGTGCCTTCCAGAACATCTCTTGTGGAATTCACTACTTGGCTTCTGTGTTCCTGATAGTGAGCCCCCAGCACACCTGCAAGCCCCCAGGGGCTGTGAGTCAAATTCTTTTCCACAATATCTCTAACAGGAGATTTGACGACGTCTGGATGCTGTTTTCCACAGATGGAGAAGACCACATCACGGTGCAGCTCCAGGACGGTGAGGTCTGGGAGCTCTCGCACTGTCAGAGGCTCCGGAGGGAAGACAAGAAGTTGAGTCTGAACTATGACTATCGTGGCCGTAAGAGTAGGTTTTCTTGCACAGACGGTTACTTCTATGACAAAACCAAGTGGGATAGCACTGTGGTGACCCAGTGGAATCTGGTCTGTAACCGAGAATGGTCTGCAAGGATTATCCAGCCTGTATTTATGCTTGGAGTCCTGCTGGGAGGGGTGATTTTCGGCTACCTTTCTGACAGGTAAAATGAAAGATTTAGGTTTGCTGTATTAGTGTAGAATTAATTTTCCTTGCTTTTATTTTTAGGGGACAGAGAATATTGTTAAAAACTTTGGTCATTTGCACACCTTGTATCTAAACAATTACCTTTTTGCTGATTTGTTATTTAGGGACATAAAATAACAGTAGTAAGAGCATGGGTTCTGAAGACTTCTTCCTGGGTTAAAATTCTGGTTCTGCCACTTGTTAGCTTTAGCCCCGGAGCAAAACCTATGTTTCAGAATCTTATTTATAAACTGGTGACAAAAAAGAATAGCAGTTACCTTAAAAAGCTATTGTAAAATGAATACAGAATAGCAGCTTGAACATATAATTGTCCAATAGATATTGGTTATTTGAATATTTTTTTCTTTCAATAGACTTGCTTTGAAAGAGTTATAACTTGATTCTAAGCAGTAATATCTATAAAACTGGGGGTTCGATATGCTAATTATTAAAAAAACATTAAAATGAATGTGTACCTCTTAACATAAAGCAAAGTTCCTCTCTGTGTGAACATGGACCACACTTTCAGCACCTGTGTAAAGAACAGAGATTAATTTATTTGGTCCCCATAACTGTAAATTTTACTGTCATATGCTGGGTTCTGGGAATCTAAAGACAACAGCTTAGGTCAGTGTGTGCCAATCTATGGGCCAACAAACATGAACAAAGAAAAGTTACAGAGCTTTGTTGTGACTAGCAGCGAAAACGATGAAGATAAGAACTATAGAAACCAAAAAGGAAGAGTGCTCAGGTCTTTCCCCCCACTATCAATATCCCCTTTAGGAGGTTGAATAATGAATTTGAAATTCATTTGAATGATGAAATTCAAGGAGAAATAGAGTCTAGTTATTTGATGGCTGAAGTTACGTTTCAAAATTGAACAATTTTCTGCTCCATAAATGTCTTCCTGTGAGATGTGGAAGTTAGGTTTTCAAGAATAAGATGTAAAATCTTGGCTCTTGTTATGACTCATTTCTTTCAATTGAAGTTCAACAACTTTAGGATGGGCAGAAAATTACTTAAGTTGGTGGAGAAGCTCCCCCTGTGGATCTCTTGTACTCTTTTACACATCTGAAAGAAAGTCCCTGACTACTCTTTTCACAAGCCAAACTGTACTGCAAAGTTATAGTAATCAGAACAATATGGTATTGGGACAAATTCAGAAATACAGACTAATGTTATACGTTGAGAGCCCAGAAATGAATCCATATGTATGTGGACAGTTAATCTTAGACAAAGGGACTATGATCAAACAATGGAGAAAGGAAATCCTCTTCAACAAATAGTGCTGGAAAACTAGGGCAGCCACAAAAAATAAAATATTTAATTTCATATGTAAATATTAATTCAAGATGAATAAAATATTTGCACATAAGACCTGAAACCATAAATTACATAAAAGAAAACATAGGCAACACACTCCTGGACATCAATCTCAGAGATGTATTTGGGTACTTAATACCAAGAGAACAAAAAGCAAAAATAAACAAATAGAACTACATCAAGCTAAAAAGCCTTTGTACAGCAAAAGAAGCCACCAGAAAAACAAAAAAAAATGGTCTATGGACTGAGAGAAGATATTTGCACATGATATAAAGAATTCATATGATTCAACAACAACAAAAAAACACAAACAACCTAATTGAAAAATGAGCAACAGATCTACATAGATACTTGTTCAAAGAAGGCATACCGGTGGCCCACAGGCACATGAAAAATTTCTCAGCATCACTTATAATAAGGTAAATGCAAATCAAAACCACATACGCTATCACCACACACCTGTGAGAAAGGCATATATCAAAAAGACTGGAAACAAACATGGCTGGCAAGAATGGTGACTGTTGGTGGGACTGTAAGCAAGTTAATGCAACCTCTGTAGAAGATGGTATGGAGATTTCTTTAAAAACTAATAATGGCGGGGCCTCCCTGGTGGTGCAAGGGGTTAAGTCTCAGCACTATGAAGCTATCCACCACCACTGCTCCAGGCCAGGGAGCTTCCCAAATGGCGCAGCAGAGCTCTCCTGCCTCACTTGCTGCTCCCCTCGGCAGTGTATTTCAGTCTATCTGCCTGTTCTGCTCCCCACTCTGTCTCTGGTGAATCCGCTCACCACTCCACACCTCTGGCCCACACCCTGCATAAGTAAATAAATCTTTAAGAAAAAAACCAAAAAACTAATAATGGCGATACCATATGACATAGCATTAACACTTTTAGCTATTTACCTGAAGAATATAAAAACACTAATAATAATAAAAGACTTATGCAACCCTATGTTCTTAGCAGTATTATTCACAATAGCCAAGTTATGGAAACAATTTAAATGACAATTAAATGACTGGATAAATACATTGTAGTATATATATTCAGAATACTGTTTAGCTATTAAGAAAGATGCAATTGTGTTCTGCAACAATGTAGGTGGAACTGGAGGTGATTATGTTAAGTGACATAAGTCAGAAAGTGAAAGTCAATTACCAGATTGTCCACTTGTTTATGGAATATAAATAAAGAAAGCAAACTGGTAAAACATAATAAAAATAACTTAGGCGCTGTGACAAATATGGTTTGTATGCTTTAAAAAGTTGAATGCTATGAATGACAATTATACCTCAATTAAAAAAATCTATTGGGAATATAACTTGTTTCTTTTTTAGAAAAAGAAATACCCCTCTTAATTATGAAAATATCAGGCAGGTGCCTTATTCTAGGAGTAGAATGTTGAAAGCCCTCTAGTTTTAGAGAAGCTTAGCAAGCCCTACTTCACTCTTCATAGGGAAGATGATCCAATTGGTCAGGGAGTAGAAATCCTGGGAGAAAAAGCACAAACCCTGCCACTTTCCTTCCTCACTCCATAATAATTTGGAGGTCCTCTGGAATCACCCAGAATGACAATATATGTTTCTTATTAGCTTAGGTACAGCTTTGCCACTGAAAGACTGACTTCATGAAGAAATCATGTGTTAACTCAAGATTTGCCCAAAATAAATGAATAATAATAATCAAATACATAAGCTATTAGAAATATGGGTAGCATTTCTTTTATGAGTCAGAGTGGTTGTTAAAACTGTTGCCACTCTGCCTTGCTTCTGCTATGGGATTCTTGTTTTTCAGGATAGGAAGACGACTTGTCCTGTGGACCACAAGCACTGGCATGTTTCTGCTGGGCATATCAGCTGCATTCACATTTGATTATTACAGCTTCCTGGTGGCACACTTTTTTCTTGCTACAGTAAGTTGTGTTTTTTTTTACCTCTTTGATCTACTGCTGTATTTCCATGATAAACCTTAACTTGCTTAGTTTTGCTTATTGAGAATCTAGTGAGAGAGATCAGTGACTAATCTTTGTTCACTCCACTGTGGAAGTCTTTCTATGGTATGCTAATATCCTGTATTTAGAATAAAACTCATTAAAATTAAATATTACTACTTGCTAGGCAGAAATTTTGTTTGACTCTATACTTGGCATGTGATCCACATTCCACAATTACAGAGATGGCATTTTATTTCTGAGCAATTTTGTTTTGTCTAGTCAGGTCCTGCCTGTATGAGCCAAACAGACAATGAATGAACATTGTGAAAGTCGTTTGTGGGATATGCAACAAGAAAGGAAACAAGAAAGCATCCGATCTTTCCTTTATGAGGAACAAGAGTGCATAGAAAGAATTAATGCTGAAAAAAAAATGTGTTGGGGATTGATGTTACAGCCGAACTTATTGCGGACATTTGTAGTATTTGAAGGTTATCACAATTGTTATTTGCTGTAACAGCAGCAAATCTTTACCAAATAACTAGATTCTTGGATACAGGAGTTCTCATGATCAGGGTTTATTATTGGAGTCTTACAAATATAATGTTGTATGTGGAAATAAAAACGTCACAAAAATATTAAACCGAGCATTAATATAGTAGTCCCCCAAAGCACCTCCCTGCTTAATTGCAAGTGTTACTTCTCTCTCATCACAGCATCTTTCTGGTAGGCCAGCCTCTCTATGAGTCTCTGATGCAAGGTGAAATTGCACATCTTACTGAAGATGCTTGATTATTGAAAATCTTTGGAAGTAATGGGGGAAAACTGCCTGAATCCTTGACCAGTTGTGATCTGGAAGAGATCCAGCAGTTAACTTTTGAAGAAATTAATATCCACAATGATAACGAGATGATGAGCTTTTAAGAGAGTTTGATTTAAATATTTAAGGATTGAAAGAGTTTTTTGAAATCAATGGCAAATAATAATTTTGCAAAAGTTAACTTTATGGTTTGTGTTGTGTAAGTCAGATATGACACAATTTTTGGAAAAATTCTGATCTTTTCACCCAGTCACTCCATATAGCATTTGATTAATTCTTTGTTTATTCTGAGATTGATCACAGATTGTTATTATAATCTAAATTTTGTTAAAAATAGGGCTATTTTCAAAGTAAAGTTTTCCCCCATTTTTTATTGTGATTAATACATACAGCATAAAGCTTATCATTTTTTAAGCATACTGTTCAGTGAGATTAACTACGGTCATTCTGTTGAGCAACCATCACCATCACCATTTCCAGTACTTTTTTCATCTTGCAAAACTGAAACTCTATACCCATTAAAAAGTAGCTTCCCAATGCCTCTTCCTGAAGCCTCTGGCAACCACTGTTCTATGATTTTGACTAAGTGCCTTACGTACACTTTCATACTTCTTACATACTATAAGTGCCTTACATACGTGAGATCATACAGCATTTGTTCTTTTGTGATTGTCTTATTTCTCTTAGCTTAAGATCCTCAAAGTTCACTCAAATTGTCACATATGTCCTTCCTTCTTAAGGCTGAATAATTTTCCATTGTAGGTACATACCACATTTTGCTGGTGACAAATGCTTGGGATACCTTCACAGTTAGTTGTTGTGAATAGCTATTGTGAATATTATTGTTGTACACTTATCTTGCTGAGACCCCATTTTCAGTTCTTTTGAGTATATACGCAAAATGGGATTTCTGGATGATATCATAATTCTATTTTTAATTTTTTGAGAAACCCTGCTGGTGTTTTCCACAACTGCTGTACATTCCCAATGACAGTACAGAAGGAACCCAATTTTTTCACATCCTCACTGACACTTCTTATTTTCTATTTTTTTTTAAATAGAAGCCATGTTAATGGGTATAAGCTGGTAGCTCATTGTGCCTTTGCTTTGCATTTGCCTTTGCTTTGCATTTGAGGACTAGTGGTAGGGAGCATCTTTTCATGGTCATTCATTTATCTTCTTTGTCTTATGCTCAGTTTTTAATTGGATTGTTTGTTTTGTTGTTGAGTTTTTAGTTCTCTATATATTCTGAATATTAATCACTTATCAGAGCTAGGAATTGCAAATATCATTCCATAGGCTGCTTTTCTACTCTGTTGATAGTCTTCTTTGATGCACATTTTAAATTTTCATAAAGTTCCAATTTGTCTGTTTATTCTTTATTGCCTGTCAAAATAAAATTTTAATCAGGTTATTTTGCTTGTTTGTTTTTGCTTTCCACAGTTATCATAACTTTTCTTGTCCCCATTCAACAATTTTGGATTATTGTTAAGGACCTACTTACTATATAGAGATAAACTGACATGCACATCTATAAGGAGCTGAGAAGTAAAATCACCCTATAATGAGGCTATGAAGGAAACAACAGACAGTGTCTAACATTTATATCAAATATAACCCTCAAGTTTGGGGAGGATAAAGGAAGATGAAAAGACACATTTAAAGAGGAAGGATGATTCAGATCACACACTATTTTGTATATGTGATTAAGAATTTACAAAGGCATTTTTGGGATCATTTTCTTATGTGTGTACGATTTGCAGAGGGATCAGACCCCTCAGTATTTATAAATATGACCTTAACCTGGACCACTCTCCCCCCTTTGACTTTCAGGTTGCAAGTGGCTATCTCGTGGTGATGTTTGTCTATGTGATGGAATTTATTGGCAGGAAGTCTCGGACATGGGCCGCCATCCAAGTACATTCCTTTTTTGCGATTGGAACCATGATAGTGGCTTTGGTGGGCTACTTGATCAGGACCTGGCGGATATATCAGATGGTGCTCTCCACAGTGTCTGTCCCCTTTATCCTGTGCTGCTGGATGCTCCCAGAGACACCTTTCTGGCTTTTGTCGGAGGGAAGATATGAAGAAGCACAAAAAGTAGTTGATAGGATGACCAAGTGGAATAGGAGGACCCCCTGTAAACTGTCAGAGCTTTTACTCTTGGATCTCAGTGGTCCTGTTGGGAATAAGCCCAATAAGACCGAGAAACACAGACTGTTTGATCTGTTTTATGACTGGAATATTGGAACAAGGACTCTTATTGTTTGGCTAATTTGGCTCACAGGGTGTTTGGGATTCTACACCTTTTCCTGGAATTCTGTTAACTTAGGAGGCAATGAATATTTAAACCTCTTCCTCATGAGTAAGTAGTTTAATCATATTTAAGTGTAGTGATGACGTAAAATTTCCATCATGTTTTTATTGTCCCTTTTTCTACCAGGAAATATATGATTGTGGTCTTTTAGTGTAATTGTGCTGTGACACGTGTATATATTTTCTTTCTTTTTGTACATTCTGAAATACTGAAATTCTTTTTTTTTTTTTAAACTGAGGGAACAGTTGTTTACAACACATAGGTTCTAACTTCCTCAGATGTAAGACACCACACCAAAGTGCCTATAGTCCTTCACCATTGGGTCCCCACCCACCTTTGACCCCACCCCCTTTTGTTTCCCCCACCCCCCCTCAGTTCCACAGGCATTTTTCTAGCATTTCTTTTGGTTTAGTTTAGTCCATTTGTTTTGTTTCTCTATATTTGACAAATGAGTGATAATATGTTTTCTTTTTAAAAAATGTAGACAATCAGGTGATTTTAGGCCCTCCTTCCCTTTCTGCCATTTTCTCTTGCTTCCCTCCTTCTTTTAGCCACCCCCATTTAAGAACTCTCTTTCAGAGGTAACTCCTTAACATCTGGCTTGTTTCTTTTCATATCTCTTTTCCATTGAATGGAAAGGCATTTCCGTTCATTTGTGTAGATTAAGCTCCTCATATTTTAACATAAATGAGGTCATTTGCTACATATTTTTTTTTTGTCAATTGCTTCTCTTTTAAAATGTAATATGTTTTTGAGATCCTCTGGTATCTTTCTATCGTTAAATGTTTTCAATTTAGAAATTTTAGTAAGTAAAAAAATAGCAGTTTATGCAACTCTATTTATGCTGTCAGTTCTCGTTCATTTTAATAGTAGGTTAAAATGTCCCTCAGATGTTTCTGGGATAGCTTCAGGCATGACTCCTAGTGTAAACCAAATTCCTACCAAATTGGAAAGAAATATTAAAAAACTGCATTTGTCCATCTAGCCTTAATTTCTGTGTGGGCTGCCTGATTTGATATCCTCAGAAAATCTTGCTTTCTGTTTTAATTTCTAAGTTTGAAGTTATTGGTACAAAAATGTCCCCCTTGTTCTGCCAAGCATGAGATTCCAAAGATCAGAGATGATCAATATTGTCTTATTAATTAATTTATTCATTCAGCTGGCCGGTCCTGCAGGCTCTGTGTCTGTGCTCTGTCCTGGGGAATCTCTAGCTTAGTAGGGGGTAAGGTCCCTAGGACAGGTGATAAGTACTAGGCAGTCATGTGAGCATCTGTGCATTTCTCAAGAAATGTCCTTCTTTTTCCTGTGAGTTTAAAAGCAGTAGACCTCTTTTTCTTGTTGAGCAATGGACAATGTAGAGGAGATGAAAAAAGCTCCTGCTGTGTCAGAAATCCTTAGGAAAAAGCAAAGGAATTCCATGGGGCTAAAGATGGCATGCCTGAGAAAGAAGTTTGCTCAAAAGATGCTTTAAGAGGCAAGGAGGAAGCTTATCTATGAAAGAGCTAAGCTCTATCACAAGGAATATAGGCAGATGTACAGAACCACCATTCAAATTGCTAGGGTGGCAAGAAAAACTGGGAACCTCTATGTATCTTTGGGGCCCAAATTGGCATCTGTCATCAGGATGAGAGGTACCCAGGGTGTGAGCCTAAAGGTCTGAAAGGTGTTGCAGCTTCTTTGCCTTTGCCAGATCTTTTAATAAAGTGACACTTTTATTAAGCTCAACAAGGTTTCAGTTAACATGCTGAGATTTGCAGAACCATATATTGTATGGGGGTATCGAAACCTTAAGTCAGTAAATGAATTCATCTCTAAGCATGGTTATGGCAAAATCAACACGAAGCTAATGGCCCAAACAGATAACACATAGATTGCTTGATCTCTTGGTAAATGTAGCATCACCTGCAGGGGGGACCTGATTCATGAAATCCATACTGTTGGAAAAAATACTTTTAAGAGTCCAGCAACTTCTGCTAGCTCTTCAAGTTATCTCCTCCACAAGGTGGAATGAAGAAGAAAGCCACCCACTTTGTAGAAGGTGGAGATGCTGGCAACAGGGAAGATCAGATTAACAGATTTATTAGGAGGATGAGCTAACGTGTCTACCATGATTGTTTTTGTAATATGATCAGTTAATAAGTAGTCACCACTTTCAAATTGAAACACCAGTAGGGTTTGCTGCTTCTCGGGCAGTCCTTAGAGGACCTTGGGAGTGGGGGGAGCATTGACTATTCCTTTTGGGTGGATGGCAAGGCTTACAGAAGCCCTTTCACTCAATGACAGGTTTAGTGGAAATTCCTGCCTACCTCTTTGTGTGTGTGGGGATGGACAGTGTGGGGAGAAGAAACATTCTGATCTTCCTCCTTATCTCAAGTGCGCTGGTCTGTGGTGTGATTATCATAATTCCTGAGGTAAGCTATTTTGTTTTATGTAGAGAATAGCTACTTATATGTGACAGTTTAATGGGAGAGTGTGTGAGAATCAAACCAGACATATGGACAGAGTGTATACATACTATATAAAAAATAGATTATCTTTAAAGAATCTTTCTTTGTCATTTAAGTAGTACATCATCATTGTAAAAAATTTAAGGCAAAAGAAAAATGTGAAAAACAAACATCCCATCATTTCAATTCCCAGAGATGGCCAGTGTGGTATTTTATAAGCATAATGATCTTGGGTGAGGAAGGTGGAGTATACCTTCTGGTTATTATTGTCATCTTAAATGTTCATCTATTCATTCTACAAATATATGTGTCAGCTGCTGTTCTAGGTGTTGAAAACACACTGTAAATCAAGTTTCTATAAATATAACAAAGGGAAGCAAAACTGGATGAGGGACAGAATGATTGTGTGTGTGTGTGTGTGTGTGTGTGTGTGTGTGTGTGTGAGAGAGAGAGAGAGAGAGAGAGAGAGAGAGGGAGAGAATGAGAGAGATCACCCTTTACCTAGGGTGATCCTAGGTGGTGTGGCTCTCTGAGAAGGTGACATTTGATCAGAAACCTGAGGGAAGGAGGGAGCCACATAGACACTTGAAGGCAACAATGAGTCTTATAAGTTCAGGATTGTTCTGATTTTAAGAACCTTGGTTTTTCATTGTGGTAGATTAGTAACTTCCTATTTCTAGTAAGATGCATAAAACCCCCTGAGGAGCTTGCTTTTCAAAGTACAGTTTCTTGGGTGAATCGGTGGTGGGTAATTTACGGGGAATGCGCAATAATATAAAAGTTATGAATAATAATTTTAAAATGCTATATATATATAAAAGAAATTTTAATTATGCAACCTTTTCAAAGTCAAAACAAGCAAACAAACAAAAAAACAAAGAACAGTTTCTTAGTGAAAAACTGCCATAGACTCCTGAAATGACTTTGATGTTCCTTTATTTTGGCAATCTCCATTGCCTAGCATGCCTTGTGCATACAGAAGCAGTCCCCCTCTTCCCAGAGAAAATATTTTCAGAACCTGTTTTCATTTTGGAAAATATGCTAGCTATAACAATACAATATTTTACATAAAATTTCTCCAGAAATTATATAATATTAAGCAATAGTATCTTGATATTTAGAAAAAGGTATTTAAAATTTTGCTTATTGCTTGGAATTTAATTTGAGGTAGCCAGTGACTTTTATAGTAACATCACTTAATTATCAGAGTTGGCATATTAAATATTTTATGTGACTCAAATTTCCAAATGATTGATATATATAACTGATCTATAAGCAATGAAACTACTCAAGATAAGGGGATCTTTACCAATTTGAGGGAACTTAATCCATGCTTTTTTTGTTCGTGTTTTTAAGTGGTTTGCAGTTGTATTAGTTGACTTGATGGTAACTGCCATTGAGCTGGTGAAAATTTAGGGGAACCTCCAAACCTTCAAGTTCTATGGTTGTTAAACCCCAGTGGAAATAAGGAAGACAGGAAAGTGGGTGATGGGGATTTCTAGATAGAGAGCACTAATCCTAAACCACAAATTTCTTTCAAAATGGTAGTGTTAATTCAATACAAAAAATTTTAAGCTCTAACTCATTCAACAAATACTGTCCACAATAGTAATGAAGGTGACAGGGAGACACTAGCTGCTTTAATGGAGGTATCCCCAAATCTCTGTGACTTTATATAATAGACATATATTTCTACAGAAAGTTCAATGTGGGTGTACCTTGGTGGCAGTGGGAGTGAGGGAATGGTTGGCTTCCTGGAGTCATTGAGGGACTCAGGTTGACCTGTGAACTCCAAGGTCCCCAAGGTCTTGACTTTGAGCTGGCAGATGGGGAGAACAGAGGAGATGCAATATCGGAGGTCTTGGTGAGCCACCTCTGGCAGTGGAATATGCCGAAACAGGACCGCAGAAACTGAGCTGGAGGCATGCAGATGCTTGCTCTTGAGGATTACACCAGTCACCCCTCAACAGCCGCCCCCTGCCTCCTGTCACCAAAGAGTCTGTACCAATAGTTCAGTTATCACTTTCTAAGTATTTTCTGAAGACAGTTTATAAACCAGAGGATTATTGCTGCAAAGGACACAATTTGTTTTTATGTCTTTTTGACTTTGTTTTACTGGATCAATTTCAGAGGGAGTGGGTCAATTGTTGGAGGAAGCAGCACCATCTGGGTGTGTCTCATTCCAAAACAGTCCTCCCAAGTGGCTTTCTTTACTTGGTAATTTGAAACCTCCAAGGCTGAGGGGAGGCACAATAAAACTTGCCTCTAAATTTCATAAAGATGCCAAATTTTTGCAGACCATGAGTAGAATTTACAAGACAAATTCAGATGGAAAAGTAAAACTCTTCATTGCTCTGAAAAATACCAGAGAACTAGAAAATTTTAAGTAAATCTTGGAAGTCTTTCTTTAAAAAGTATTACTTACGATGGTCTACTTTGATGTTATTTTCTCCAGAATCACTATGTTTGGACTGTGATGGTATCTATGGCTGGAAAATTCACCATAGGGGCATCATTTGGTCTCATTTACCTTTATACAGCAGAGCTGTATCCAACAGTCATAAGGTAAGAGTCATTTTCCTGTTGCTTTCTTGCTATCTTCCTTTTATGTGTCATTTCATTATATTTGGCCTTTGGGAAAGCTTTCTTTCCATCGTACCCTGAGCTCTGAAATATGGGAATGTTACATGATGATGCCAAATCTGAATCTGAGACTTAGTACCTTATCAGCAGAGTATCAGATAAATTGTTTTGAAATAACACTCCTTTATCCTAAAATCATTTTAAATACAGTTGATTGACACCGGCTCTGCCTGTAACTCCAGGCTAATTTTCTCAGGTTGGGTCTGTTAGTCATCTGAGGTCACTTGTATTAGTTTGTTGGCTGCCATCTCAAAACCCCAGTTTATTTTCTCAATTCTGGAGGCTGAAGATCAAGGTGTATGGCAGGTTAGATTCTCCTAACTTAACTGCTCCCTTTGACTTAATGAGAGATACTTATTGACGTGAAAAGCACATTCTTCCTTCCTATTAGGCATTCTACTAGATTTTTTCAAATAAATTTTAAAGATAAGCTCATTAAGATATGGCTTGACATAAAAAAAACTGAAATAGAATATTCTATAGATTATCTTTTCTTCTCCCAAATTCCCACTTCCTACCCCAGACAAATTCCTACCCCAAAAGACTGATATTATCGTGAATATTAGACTAAATGAATATGTATAAGGGTCTCATCTACATAGCAGACAAAGCAAGGTTTGTCTCTTTTTTGGATCTTGAATTGTCTGGAATTATCTGCAATTCCAGAATTATCTGGAATTGTCTACACCACTGTTTTGCAAAATATGGATATAGAGTTATTCTTGAAAATTTAGTTATTTCCTTGTATATTAAGCTGAGCTTAAGTTGTGTTATTTATACTCTTCTGGGAGGGTGGCCAGGGCTATGGGAAGTCCATCCATTGCTCTGCCTTCAGTTCTTCCTGCTGTCTTAATACTTCTCATGTTTTCAGGTCTCTGGCCGTAGGAAGTGGCAGCATGGTGAGCCGTGTGGGGAGCATCGTCGCCCCGTTCTGTGTGCATCTCTCCAATGTTTGGGTCTTCATGCCGCAGGTGTCAATCAGTTTATAGGAACTTACTGAGCTAGTGGAGAGGCAGAGAGGCTAATTCTTTCTGTATTTTTATTTATTGGGACCCACTTTATAACCCACTTATGGGGGTTTGTAGAAACATTATTAACAGTTCGCCAGTCAATAAGTGGGGTGGTGGCAGCTGACTTATGGCCTATTGATTGCCTTTCACCACTGGGGAGCTGTTACTCACAACGCTACTGGGACAGGGCCCCTCCTCTTCTGTACCACACTGGGAAGAGCTCTCGTCTCTCAGTGTCTCTGCCCCCATCACCTGGTCCAGCCCAGCCTGTTCCCTTGCTCCTGGATCTGCAGGCTCTCCCCATCTCCAGCACTGGCCTTGGTATCCCTACTGTGTGCCTGTGGTCACAGTGACTTGTATTTTGAAGGATTCTCTGGTGCCTGATGGTGAGGGTTAGGTATTTATGGTTTTATATTATCTGAAATTTAAGGAGCTTCTCCCAGAAGACTTCCTTCTGGCTCTGGTAGTGTGAACAATTTGGTTATGAAAAGTGAGAGCAGTTATGCTTTCAGGTATGTGGGGGCTGAGAGCTTGGGAGATCACGTGGAACACCATTATACCTGGTCGTAGTATGACCCTTCTGGTCAGCAGGAGATGGGAGACAGGGAGGGGATGGGTAGGGAAGGAGGAAGTGTGGGATGGGGTTGGAGAGGGGAGAGGAGGGGGGCTAAAGGGTGAAGAGGGGTGACTCAAGGTGTTCCAGTGATTTGGGGAAAGCCCTGGGTTTGCTGACCCTCTCTTTCTCTCACCCTAACTCTCCCTAGGCTGTTTGCTCTTGGTCTCCTCTTTCTTTATCTGACTGCTGCTTAAATAGACTCGTTCTCCAGGTCCATCCTGGCTGTCTGCTGCTTGCCTTGCATGGATGATCACACTTGAGTCCTGACTTCTTTTCCAAGCTGCAAACCCATGCTTCCAATAGCCTCTTGGATAATCCCTGGGTACCTGACAAAGTTGCTATTTCCCAGCATGCACTGGTCAGTAATTTTAGCTCCCCCCTCCTCTGCCTCCCACTTTGGGTTAGAAGTCAATGCCTTACAGCATACTTTGTATCAGCTTTTTATTCTCTTTGTTATTTTCTCCCCTTTCTTTCCAATTCATGACACCCAATCATCACTTTCTCCTTCACAACACCCCGGCTTGCCTGCTCCCCATGTCTGTTCCGTTTATTATCGCCTTCAGGTTTTCCTGCTTCCCAGGTCTTCTGCCTGCACACCCACCCCATCAGAATAGTTTGCTAAACAGAGCTCTGCTCTGGCCCAACTGCCCCCTCACCTTCAGAATAAATTGCAAACTCTGCCTGATTTTCAAGTCCTTTCAGGTCTACCCCTGCCCATTTTCCATACTTTGTTTCACTTCCTCAGACAGCTTCCCACCCTCTCCACACTCACCCTGTTTTCAGGTCACATCTGTTATGGGTGTGTCTTCCTGTCCTGTTGGGCTGGCGCTGGATCTCATGTTTCTTTCGGGGGGGGAGAGGACAATAATTGCACCAAGTACGTAGATTTATATACAAGCAGTGCTTTTGTTTTTGCTAAAGAGTTTAAATTATGTAAGGATGGATTATATTTTTGCAGACTGTTTAGAGATTTAGTTCTAAAATCCACCCAACATTTTCTTTTTCTTTTTTTTTTAAGATTTATTTATTTATGCATCCAAACTGGGGTATAGACCAGAGGTGTGGGGGGTGAGAGGATTCACCAGAGACAGAGTGGGGAGCAGAACAGGCTGATCGACTGAAGTACACTGCTGAGGGGAGCAGTGGGAGAGGCAGGAGAGGTCTGCTGTGCCATGTGGGAAGCTCACTGGCTGGGTCTCAAACTTGTGTTGCAGTGGCTGTGGATTGCTTCATAGTGCTGAGACTTAACCCCTTGTCCCCCTAGGGAGGCCTACGACTTCAATTTTTAATGTCATTTGTATTTTTAAGGACAAACACCTTGGTACTGGTTTAAAAAGTTAATTAAATTAAAAAGTAAATTAAAAAGTGAGAATCATAGCTCCATAGTGTCAAAGTCTGGAAAGGGAAGAAATACTGAATTTTTATAGAAAATTAGGTGGTTTCCTTCCCTTGGAGTAGTGATGAGTTTCCATTGCCTTTGTTTTGTTGCCCCCGATTGTGCAGGTGTTGGTTCCTTGAGGCACGTGTGCACGCAGGCATTCACCATCACTTGTTGAACACTGATAGCACGCTGGCCACTGGGGCAGGAAGAACCTGGACAGAACAGCCCCTGAACATCAAGTGCAGCCTATGCTCAGGGGCTGGGTCCCTCCACAAGACTTTGGAATCTGGGAAGGAAGACAGGGCCGGGCTTTGAGGAGCTCGTAGGACAGCGCCTGCAGGAGTAGCATGTGGGCAATAGCTGGGCTTTACTGAGTGGGTGCTCTGCAGTATTCACAAGGAATTGATGTGTGATCTGATTAAGCCTAGCAGAGGAGTTCAAGAAGTCCCAATCCAGCATACGTACCAAGGTTCTCACCAAGGAATTCAAAACACCAACCAGTATGTCAAATTTAATGTATTGCCCTCTGAAAAAGGTTCAGAAATTATTATTCACTAAAAGGTACAGTTCCTTTGTTTCTAATGAAAAAAAAATTTTTCGATTGAGGTAATACTGTTTTAGGACACTGTATGGTTCAGAGGTGCAGGATCACACCCTTCAGATGTATGTGGACATCCCACACCTACCACCAAAGCGCCCACAGTCCCCCACATCGTCTGTTGGGCTCCCTCCCTACTCTACTCTCCCCTCTCCTGCTTCCTCTGCCCTGTGGTGGCTTTAGTTGTGACCACAGGGATAGAACTGGAAGGGATAATGCGAAGAGAAAGACAAATGCTGGATGGTGTCACATACATGTGGAATAGGGAGAAACCAAACAAAGGATCAGCTATAACCACACCAGTAACAAACCCTAGGAATCTGACATTTCTTTTCTGATGTGTCACTTATTACCATTGTTTTTCAAATTCTTTCTAGTTGATTGTTGGAATTTTGGCCTTAGTGAGTGGATTGCTAACACTAAATCTTCCGGAAACCCTCAGAAAGCCTCTGACAACTACTTGGGAGGAGGCCATCAACCTGAGTAAGAGAAGAGATACCAGTTCACGCAAATTATTTCCCACACCCAATAGCACTGAGTTGGAAAAAATAGAAGTTACTAATTCAAGGATTCCTGGTCTCAGTGAATAAATGTTCCACGTTTGCCTTCCAGCGCTCCCTAGCTTACTCTAGTGTCTTTGTTAGAAAAATGTCATTCTCTTCTCCTGCACATTGTTTATTTGTCTTTTAAATTATTTTTTTAAGTGTTAAAACAATAGTTTTGTAAAAGTAAAAGAAATAAAAGCCAAGATGAGGATTCTCATGTTTTACACTGCTTTCTCATTGCTGCAAAACATTTTTCCACGTCTGTTCTTTAACACTTTGTGTGACGGTGCCCTTTAAATTTACCAGCCGGCCATTTTCTGTGCCACCACATGAATGGTACAAGCATTCAATAAAACACACACAACTCCTGAACTACTGGATATTAATATCGCCGATTCTCAACCTTTCCCTGCTACCATGCAGGCCTGAGGGAAAACCACATTTCCTCAGGGTCCCCTGCCCTCAGGGGACCTCAGGGGGTGGAGGCTTTTCCCCAGGGACTGTGTGCTGAGAAGAGGGGGGCAAACCAGTGACAGTGTTTCTTTCAAAAAAGACCCTTGACTATTCTGTTTCTGTAACTCCTTCCTCTCTTATGGGAATCATAGCTCCATTTATTCAGAAATGCCCTGTCAAAAAAAAATGAATGCTTGTCTTCTACTTTAACCATTAAAACTAGAGCTACTAGGGGCCTCCCTGGTGGCGCAACAGGTTAAGCAGAGCACTATGAAGATATACAGAGCCACTGCAGCATGAGTTTGATCTCCGGCCAGGGAGCTGACCCACATGGCGCAGCAGACCTCTCCTGCCTCGCCCGCTACTCCCCTCAGCAGTGTATTTCAGTGGATCTGCCTGTTCTGCTCCCTACTCTGTCTCCGGTGAATCCTCTCACTGCCCCCCAGGCCTCTGGCCTACACCCCAGCTTGTATGCATAAATAAATAAATCTTAAAAAAAAAACAAACTAGAGCTACAAAAAAGATAGTTTGCCTCCCAGCACTACTACAGGCAGAAATAGATGTGCTTGTGTTTGATCCAGTTAAGGAACACATATCTGTTAGGGTCCAGGAGTGAGTTTTCTAGTTTGACATTCTTTTTTTTTTTTTTACATTTACCAAATTCCATAAATCTCCTTTGCTGTACAGAGAAGCAGTGGCATTTTAGTGTGTTGTAAAATGCAATCATTTTGCAGATCATTTTAAGTTTTCAGATCATTCAGGAAACTGACTTTAAGTACTGAGCGGATCTGTTGCCAGTGTAAGAAAAAAAATGTTAAGTTTTCTTGTCTTTCTGAAAACTGATTTACAGAAAGATTTTACTTTTTTTTAAAGGACTAAATCTTATTTTCAACTCTGCTTAAAACCATGTTTTGTAAATACTGTTTGATACCTGGGATACTTCAACTGCAAAATTATAATTTTTTCCTTAGAAGAGGGCATTTCACATTTATGATAAATTTCCCGTAAGTTTGGGATTTTTCTTTACTGTGCTTCCATCATAAGTTCATTACTTTTTTCTTTGCTTTTGAAATTTAGTCTTGGAAATGACTGATTTCCAGTGTATTAGAATCAATGAAGTATTGGCATTATCAGAGGCAAGTAAAAAAAAAAGATTAAGATAATTATACACATGTTGTCATTAATAAAGTATTGCTAAGGTGAAGAAGGCATTTGACCTGAATTATTTAGACTGTTTATATTAATTCAGTGCCCTAGATAATTGTTCAGTTCTTCACTTGTTATTTCCACTTAGGAGAAAAAAAGCCAAAAACCTTCTTCCTTTTGTAAAATAAAATAACGGAAACAGAGACTATGAGAAGAAAGGAAGGCATTTCTTTATCTTTTTTATCTCATTTTTTTTAATTCTCAACCCCATTTTTTACCATCACTTAATTTTTTCTTCTTCATTAATATTTGATATTTTCCTGACTTTCAAAAATGTTCTATATCAGTTCATTCTGTCATAACAGTACCGTTTAGTAAGTTCTTGAAGATAGTGAAGAGGAGCATTTTCTTAGACGACTGTGAAAGCTCTATAATGGAAGCCAATGTTTATGGTAATTCCCAACCAGGGTGTCTGGGAGTTATGGGGTTCAAATCATAATCGAATATGCCGTAAGTTAGCAATGGCCATTCATTCTTTCTCTAAAGTCCACACTTCACTAATATTTACTGACAACTTCTACTTCTAAAAGAAAACTCGTTTTACTCGCTCATCCCCTGCCTCTCTCTGGCAGGGATCAGGAACCAAACTAGGGATTTTTCTTCAATGTTCCAATAAGTAAGTCTTAAAAGTTTTATTTCACAAGGAAAAAAGGGTTCAACTATATACTCTGCCCTACTGAGTCAGGGCTAGCCAATGGGTCAGAAACTTAGGTTGACCTGAACTCACTCCTTCCCTGCCTTACACTGTAGTCATAAGGGACTGAATCTCTGGTCCCGTGAGCCTGGCTTCCTCCATAGTCTTCTGAAGACGTCAAGATATTGGGCCCAAGGCCCTTTATTTCTTGGCAGACAAACTCACCCCAAAGGCAACACATTGTGAAACACTGACACCCATGGGGAGCAGAGCAGGAAGGGCTGGGTGGGCAGTGAGACCCCTAATACTTAGCACAGGTGAGGTTTAGGACTACAGAGGCCAAGGTAAAAAAGCTTCCGAAAAGTTGCTGGGAAGGGGTGTGAAACTGAGCTCCCCTGGAGTCTGGGGAGATCAAGTCTTTGGCCACAGCCATTCACATGTAAAGTGAGAACCTAAGACCTTGCTAGATGGTCCTTGTGGTCCCTTTTTCTCTCATCCTTTATGACACCTAATCAGTTTTTCTATCAGTTTTCTGAATGACACACCCCTATAGTTCCGTATAGCAAAAAAACAAAGCAAAACAAAAACAACCTATTAGTTGAATACACACAGAATTTTCCCCTAAATGTTCATTTCTAAATATTTCCTGCTCTTCTTGCTTTTAGGAAAGCAGAGCCCTGACCGGGGCCTGGTGAAGAAAGAGCACTCTGAGATCCTTCATGCTTTCTACCACTTTTCAAATACAGTCCTCCATCCAAGCCAGATTCTCACACTTTTACACTCTGCTCTCACACAGACGCACCCATGGAGCCACCCACTGCTTCTCCAGCTCTCCTTGGACTTCCTGCCTCTGTGGTTTTGTTCACACCTCCTTCTTTCCTGTGGGTTCCCCTGCTTTGTCCATCCAAATCTCATGAATCTTTGGAGGCTTCCTCATTTCCCATCACTCCCCTGGACTGGTCAGTTGAGTCCTCTGTGCTCCCTGTTTCTCTTGAAACTCTCACAGTATCTGCAGGTAGAGAGACTTAACAGAAGACTGTCTTTTTCAGCCTGTCTCCATTTTCCAGGGAGAAACATTTTAAAAATTGTGAAATCTCTCAATAAAAATATATACAAAAAAAAATGTGAAATCTCTCATGGTCCTTGTAGCGTGC
Organism: Scalopus aquaticus; assembly: GCA_004024925.1. Classification (NCBI taxonomy): domain Eukaryota; kingdom Metazoa; phylum Chordata; class Mammalia; order Eulipotyphla; family Talpidae; genus Scalopus; species Scalopus aquaticus. Next base: position 30,041 of record PVIJ01001441.1, on the reverse strand, counting down.
TTTGGACAGAGCAACTGCTCTATGAACATCTGTTGATTGACTTCATGGCTTTATATATACATATACATACCTCTTTATTCTCCTGGAGCCTCCATTTATTCATCGATAGAATGGGGATAATAATAAAATTACCTCCCTCATAAGGCTCATAAGGTGGGTGTTTCTATGGTATCTTGCAAGTACCTAGCACATGTTTCATGCTAACTAAATATTTGTTACAAGATTATTATGATTTGGATACATTAAACTGCCTCCCTGGAAACCAACTTGTTGGTTTAAAGTGTCTAGCACAAGGTGGACACTCAGCAAATACTATTTTCCTTCTTGGAATAAGTGGGTTTAAGAACTGCTTGATTTTTATTCTTGATTATCTCTGGAATAATTTTTCCAACAGTAATTAGGTCATCATCCTGGTGATCAACAACTTTACTCTCCCCTCACACCCCTGCCCCCACCCCCTCCAGCTGACCCAGCAGAGCTTGGCTCCAGTGGGAAACGGCAACTAATTCTGAACAGCCAAATGAAGAAACCAGTGTTTGCTTCTAGCCAGCACTTGTTGGAGTTTGGACAGGTTCACCCCTTGTTCATACTTACAAATCAGCTGGAGAAATCCCAGGTTGGTGGGGAGATGAAGGGTTTGTAAACTAGAAAGGAAGGGGCTGCAAAGGGCAAGCCAGCGGGCTTGGCAGAGTTAGCCCCATAGCGCTGTCAGGATGAGGTCAATGGCTCCCTTCTCCGGGGAATGAGCGACAGAGACACAGGCTTATGGGCCAATAGAAAATAAGGTTAGAGGCAATGTCTTTAATGAACTCCCCAATGGAAAACAGTTTTTCTTTCCTGTCCCTCAGGGCACTAGACCAAGCAATCACTGAGAAAAGTGTTGGAGCCAGAGCCTTCTGTGGGTTCCAAGGCAGCTTTGCAGAGACTACAGGTACCTGAATTCTCTTGCTTGCAGCTCAGGGGCCATTCTATATGTAACTCTGTGAGTTTGGTGGTGGTGGTGGGGGGAGGGGGTGTCTTAATGGGATTAAGTGAGTCACAGGTCACTGAGCCAGGATGTCCTCCCCTTCTGGCTCACGCCTCTCCTCCCTGGCAGCTGGTTATTATTAGCCACACATTATTTTTCCTTTTAATTTATTAGAGCTATTTTGAGAAAGGGGAGGCTGGTGTGCAATAAGAAAGCCAGTTAGGGGACAAGTGGCTGCCTTCTATCTCCAGGAGACGTGTGTGGGGCTGTGTACCTCAGGTGGCTTCCACCACTGGTCTATCTCTTGCCCTTCTCGTCCCTCTGCCCTGCAATCCTGCTCCTTCTCAGCTCGCCCATCCACTGGAGAATGAATAGATTAACAACTGACTGAGGAAATGCACATACTGTTTGAGAACTAGAAATGACAGATTAAAGATCATTGGAGAACTTTGAAGTATCACAGTGCAAGTGACCTTATGTGTGGGTGGCCACGATCTGTTCCACATGACGTGATGTCCTGGCTCTTGCTGATTCAACAGTGACTGGGCTAAGGGCAGATTTACAGCCTGGCTTAGCCCAGTAAGCTGGCCGGGTGCTAGACCTATCCACTAGGAATTGCAATGACTGATGGGATGAATTGCATTTTCTACCTCTGTAGTTTCAACCTGAGACCTACAGAGAGGAGGAGAGCAAGAACAGCAGTGGAAAGACAAGCAGGGAAGCAATGTGGACTGGAAGGCAGAGTGGAGCAGGGCTCTGTGGACTACTGCCCAAGTCAACGTGGTGGGAGAGGGCTGAGCTTCTGACCCTCTAGTTCCCGCACTGGGGGCCAGTCTCAGGATGTCCAGCCCAGGGTCCTGGGAATCTGCCTCCTGCCTTTCCACACGAACTCCCAAAGGGAGTCCCATTTATGAGGCAAACTCAGAGGGTCTCTCTTATTTACAGCCTGAGGGAGCTGACAAAAGAACTCTTTGGGCCTGGTTTATAGATGAAGGAGTTGAGGCTAGGCGCCTGTGGGTTGCTCTCCAGGTTTCAGAATCAGCATCGTAGTCCACAGAAGCGTCCAGACTCTTTTCTAGAAAGTCTGTTCTTCAAGGGTAGTGTGAAGAAATGTTGTTCCAGGAATGGGGTGGGTGGGGAGAATGGGGAGAAGGCAGAGACTGAGGCAGGGAAGAGGAGGAGAATCATTTTCTAATTTTTTTTTATTGTTATTTATGTCTTTTACATTTTGTATTCCCCTTGGGCAGCCCACCACCAATTCACCCGTGATCCATCTCCATGGTCCCCTGTATTCTCCTCTCTTCCATCCTGTGCCCTTATCCTCCCCTCCCCCCTCCCCCACCGCTGAGTGTCTCTCTCCCACCCGGCCTCCCTATAGTCCTGTTATAAGTGAAACCATTCGATATTTTTCTTTTTCTTTCTGGCTTATTTCACTGAGTATGATTCCCTCTAATTGATGAATAGGAGGGAAGATGATGAGTTCAGTCCTTCAAACTTCTGTCATACTGTGATAATTAAAAACCAGTTTGTACACAGTAAGAACTGCATCCTAAACTGCCGTGGGCCATGTCCTCTCTATGGCTGCTCCTCAGGTGGTTTGTGGGAGCAGAGGTGGCAACTCTCCTGTCATTTCAACCTTCCGTGCATTACCAACTTCTCCTAGCTTATACTCACAGGGACAGTGGTTTAGGAGAGAATAGAAATGTGCAGAAATCTTCCCCCAATGCAAACCTACTTAGCTGTTGTGTATTTTCAAAGCAACTCCAGGCTGGCTTTGCACTAATGGCTAAAACTCCATTGGGACCTCGTTGCCCATATTCCAGTATCTAGGGGAAAAATGCTGACAGGGTGGGTCTTATATTGAGAAGCTGTGGACCTAAGGAAAGAACATGCATGGCCAAGCTTTGTGTCGGATGGAGTAACCCTCACTGCAAGGTTAATTGCTTCCCCTTCCTTCCTCACAGACCCATGGAGACAGCACGGATTGCAGTTGTGGGGGCAGGTGTGATGGGGCTGTCTACTGCTGTATGCATTTCCAGACTGGTCCCACAATGCTCCATTACAGTCATTTCAGACAAGTTTACTCCTGATACTACGAGTGATGTGGCAGCTGGAATACTTATTCCTCATGCTTATCCAGGTGAGAAGGATATATCAGATATGAAAGATGTTAAATAGAATGACTTAACGGAATTCTCAGGACAAAGACAACTGGACATGTGTAGGTATAATGTGCAGATTTAACAAACATCCTACTGGCACACCTGTTTGGAAAGGCTCAGTTACACAGCAGTCCCAATCTTAGCAGTTAAAAGACACTATATGTTGATTGAGCATTAACAAGGGTTCTGCTCGTCATCCAAGGACCTAACCTGATGGAGCCAGTACAGGTGAATGTGCTTGTGTGGGAGGAAGGATGTGCTTGGGGAAGGAAACTCTGGCTGAGTTTGCCTCAGCAATGAGACTTGGACCCGGGAATGACGTTTACCACTTCGGAAGGTAGCTCCGTGAGCAGGTCACATGCACCCGCCTCTTGTGCTCAGAAGAGCACAAGAAGTGCTCTTCCTGTAAGGCTCCCAGAAGGGGCAGCCAGAAGCATTGTGTGAACAGCACGAATGGCTACTGCGCTTGGCAACACCTAACACTTTCCACTGACACCAGTGACAGCCATCAAGTCAGAAACTACAATGGACTAAAATGATCCTAAACTCTAAGCTGGTGTGAACACAATCAGTCAATATCGTATGTATATACAGGTCTAAAGATGCATTGACTTTTTAAAAACATGTCCATACTGTCCTTCTGTATGCTTCACATGAAATCAGAGGAGGATGAAATAGAAACTTTGCAGCTAATGAGGTTTATACTCACTGTCTCTTCTTCGTTTCCACGCTCTTTCATCACCTTTAGTTCTAGCTTTTACTTTTTAATTAAAGTTATACATGCATATAGTTTAAGTAAATGGTTATAAGATTTATTACAAAACCCCACAATCTGGACTGTGAAAATTGTCCTTAGATTCATGTTCTTCAGTTTGAGAAGTAGTCTTCGAATTGCTGTTATTGACACCTCCCTTTGATGTCTTTCTCTTTGGCATTGTTATTACACTGCACCTCCTGGACTGGTTCTCAACTCAGTTTCCCCCACCCCCTTCCTTTGTCTATCCCTTTCCTTTTTAAATTATACTTTCTGGGAGATTTTCTCAATTCTGTGTTTCACCTTCTTGAATTTTCCCCTTTATTTCTATGATACCATTCTTAATATTCCAAAGTTCTTTTCTTTGTTTTCCAAATTTCCCTTTGTTATAACATCTTATTTATGTTTGATTGTAATACCTTTTCTTATCTTTCTGAAGTGACTAGTCGTTTTAAAAGTTTCTTCCTCTTGCATAGTTTCTGTTCTCTTCAAGTCATATTGTTTAGGTTTCAGGATTGCTGGCCCCAGGAATGATACTCTAAGCTGGTCAGTGATTCCATGGAGTGGAGGCAGATGGAGGGCCCCGTCCTGAGGAATTAGCCTCCACAGCGCAGCCTTGTTTCCTTATATGAAGAGGGTGGGCTCCTTGGCTTCCCACTGATGTGTGGTCTGATATCTGTCCTCGCTGAACTGTACCCCACAGATCTCTTGTCACCCACCATGTTTCCAGCCTCCAGGAAAGAGCCCTGTGTCTTTTCTCCTTTCACCTCAACTGTGTGACCAGCTGGATACCTCAGCCGTGAACTAACTTGGGTTCAGATTGTCTTCCAGAGGTCTTCAAGGACCTCTGGAATATACCTAATGCCTAAGATCTCTTTTCGGCTGGCTTGAATGCCAGATTTTGCCTGATTGGTTGTTTTGCCCGCTAACGATTAATCATGATATGAGCAGGTGTGGACAACGTGTGTGAACATTCAGAACTCAGGTCACCATAATGTGGGAGTTTATATAAATGTTCCTCCCTACCTTTTTGTTTTCTTCCATCCCAACCCCAGTTTGTAGGAAAGAGCCGATCTGCATCCTATTCATGGTGATACTGCCTACTTTCTGTTCCCCTTTGCTTTTCTCTGTGATTACAGACACACCCATTTCCAAGCAGAAGCAATGGTTTAGAGAGACCTTTGATTACCTGTTTGCAATCGCCACTTCTGCAGAAGCCAGAGATGCTGGGGTCTGTCTGGTGTCTGGGTAAGAAAAGAAAGCTGAAGTCATTTTAGAATTTAGGGTGATCTTAATACACTTTCGAGTTCAACATAAAATATTATTGGGTATCTGCTGTGAGCAGAATGCTGATTTAGATGAGGGAGGATTTAGAAATTTTAGACTTTACTCCAAAGAATTCAAGAAAGACAAGTTATAGCATTAGACTTTTAAACAATAAACAGGTGATACAGGTTCTCATCACAAATGCTATTTTGAATTTCCTCAGGGATTTTGCAGTGGTTTACAGGTATGATGTGGTTGATGGAAAGCTAACCAGCATGGCATTGGGATGGGTACAGACGCCCAAGATACAGGGGCATCTTATTTGGTGTCTTGGGGAATGAGAGGTTTCCATAAAGTAAACTTTTCAGGTCACTAAAGTAATCTTTGGAGTGCCATTTGCAAAAAAATATTTTTCCAATAGTTAGCACACTTATATTGAATTTTTAATATAGCATTTGATTTCAGAGAAATGCATGATTAAGTGAAAGCATTAAAGTAAATCCTATTTAACATTCTAATACAAAGTAGCACTCAAAGGATAACAATAACTTCCCATATCTTCTTAAACAGAGATCACTAACCATTTAATCACTTTAAACTTATATCTTGATGTCTTTATTCGACATAACATGAGTCAGCTGTGTAACCCGTGTGACAGCACAGGCATGCCCTACAGCCTTCTGAAAAGCAGAGAAATGTGTGCCTTTTAGTAAGTTCTCAAAACCTCTTTTGTACTTTAAAAAAAATTGTTCTCTCTCCTTGTTTGAGATTAGGCTGTCTGCTGACTTTTCTGCTGTACACACCTGTAGTAGATTTCTACTCTCTTCCTCTTCTTGCCTCCTTCACTATCACAAACACCAAGATGTCAACATTACTTGGTGTTTGTGCCCCAGAGTCCCTCCCCAAAGTAAAGACTCTTAATTCACTACCTTCTGAAGATGGATTGATATTATAACTGTTTCCAAACGCTACTCAAGAGCCACATAAATTATTCTCATTGATTTATGACCATACTTTGCTTTTGTTAAAAGCCAACAGGACTCAGTCAAATTCACAAACTTTGGACATGGCTGTGTCCAAAATTCAAATATCCTTCAAAGAGTAAGACTTTGCCACCTCTGAGGATATAAAAAAGATATATACTCTAAGCTATTCTAAAAGAGAGTTATTTCTTTCCCTCACATGAATGATTCTTATCCCACTTGCTTCCAAGAAGGAAGGAAAGACTCAAATTCATCAAGTAAAGACAAGGACACAAATGTCCTGTACATCTGTGGCATAAGCACATAGAAGTACATAGCTTTAATCATTGCTTCATTCTCTCAAATCAATTTATTCAGCATTTACCAGTATCACCTCTCCTAGGTGTTAGGCATAAAGAAACAAACAATTTAGTAGATACTACTTGACATATAGTAGATGCTCAATAAATAGGTCTGAGTGAATTTTTAAGAAAGACGGACATGGTCCTGCCTTCCTGTAGCTTGTAGTCTGTAGAGAATATCCTAAATCTAATGAATTACAAATGAGACATGAGTTACCAAGGGAAGATAATGGGGTGCTATGGAAACATATGTCTGGATGCATAACTGGAAAGTTATGAGTAGCCACCTAGAAAAAAGTGATGTTTCAGCAAAGACCATGTGCATGAAGGTTAGTCTGATGATGTAGAGGTGAAGGAGGCAGAGACAGAGCCAGGAAAGAGGGGACAGCTTTTTAGTAAGGGAAAAATCCACGTATCGACCTGAGTCTAAGGCAATTGTTGGAGAACTGAAAAAAGTCCAGAGTAATGGGGAGTTTACACAGTGAAGTACTTTATCATATTTACCTTTCAAAAATATTTTGTCTATAGTGTAAGGAAAAGGTTTGTGGAAAGAGATGATTAGGTGTTAACAGAGAGCAGACGGATTTGAGAAAATCTTAAGAGGAAATTTGATGGGACTTGATAGTTGGTGGCATGTAGGAGGTGAGGGAGGATGACTCTTGGGTTTCTGGTATTAGCATCTGGGTGGATGGGGTACCATTTTCTGAATTGGATAAGAGGTAGGGAAGAGTGGAGGGGTGGTTAAATAGACTTAGCAGCGGGGAGCAGGCAAACTGGGTCTGGGTGTGGGTCAGGCTGTGGAGTTCAGTGGGAGAAGAGGGACTCTGAGTGTTCAGTCTATAGATGATGAAGAGGGCAACTCAGTCCAGCAAGAGTAGCGGAATGAGGTCACAAGAGGGCCCAGGCTAGAGCTCTGCAGCAAACACTGTACCTTCCACCGGGGGGCTGCTTTGAATTAATTACTAGAGAGAGAAATTCTGGTATGTTAATAACCACATCATTATCAACTTGTATTACACTGAAAGGATTTTCCTTAATATTTTCCTGCAGTCATGATTTGCATTTATTCCTATTGATGAAAACAATCCAATACTTAAAAATCCAACCACATCCCTAGAAGCTATTGGCAAGCTTATTTTTAACAAGCAATATTTTTGCAGCCTCACCCACCACTAGCCATGCAGGTGACTTAGCACAGACAGGACTCTTCTTGAAGACTCTTGGCTTCTCTTATGGAGAGCTGAATGTGACAGCTTACAACTTAATTCATAACTTGTACCCGTGTTTCCTGCATACCCACCACTGCTCGTTCCAGTTTAGATATTTTGTTCAGAATTGAGGCCAACCTGTAAACATTTGATGATTTGCTTACCATTTGTATCAAGCATTATGCCAAAGAGGAAGACATTTCCTCAAAAATCCATGGTCATAAGCAAATAAAGAAACTCCAGATAGGAGCTTTTTAGGAAGAGAACCAAATTTAATTCAAAAGACACACTGCTTTTTAAATGTCTTAGTTTCCCAATCACGAGCATTTTAAATTTAGCTACTAAGCATCTGAACCCCAAAGAATGGAAAAGCAGATCTTTTCAAAACTCTTCCTGTGTCCCAGAAGTGTGATTTTAAAAGACTTTACAGATTGTCAAATGATGTTCAGGAGAGATGTACACTTACAAAATTTCAGGAGGATTTTCTGTCGCGTGTGTTTGAGTTGGCAGATATTCAGAACTGTTCCTACCGAGGAAGTGCCATTCTGGGCTGATGTGGTTCTGGGATTTCGAAAAATGACGGAGGCCGAGCTGAAGAGATTCCCCCAGCACGTGTTTGGCCAGGCTTTCACCACCCTGAAGTGTGAAGGTGCTGCCTACCTCCCGTGGCTGGAGAAAAGGTTGGTTGAAATGACTCTTGGCTGCTTCCTTTATCTGTCTTGGCTGTAAATAACTTCACGGGAACTCACGAAATAGAAACGGAAAATCCTCTATGGCCTCTCAGAGTTCTTTTTTACTGAGTCTGATTGCTCACAAATGACCAGGATCTTGTAAAGTCATCTAAAGGCAGTGTCTGTGTCTCAGAGGGAGTCACATCCCCAATTCCATCCTCCAGCGTGCACCTCCATGTAGGAGTTAGTGCCCCAACACTGCCCCGCCCCTGCCAGTAAAACCCTCTTACTGAGACATCATTTAGTTTCCTGGTCTGTAAAAAGGAGAAGTTATGCTTCCAGCTGAAAAATTGTATCAGTTCTTTTTTTTTTAAGATTTATTTATTTATGCATACAAGCTGGGGTGTAGGCCAGAGGTGGGGAGGTGAGAGAATTCACCATAGACAGAGTGGAGAGCAGAACAGGCAGATAGATGGAAATACACTGCTGAGGAGAGAGGTGGGCGAGGCAGGAGAAGTCTGCTGTGCCATGTGGGAAGCTCCCTGGTCGGGGATCGAATTTGTGGTGCAGTGGCTCTGGATAGCTTCAAAGTGCTGTGACTTAACCAGTTGCACCACCAGGGAGGCCCTACTCTAGTTCTTTGGATGAGAGACTTATGCTTATTATAAATTATAGTGTCTACTCTCTATTAACACCAAATCTATCCCACCCTCATCTCTTTCCATAAACCTTTTTCTTATACTATAGACAAAAATTTGGATTTCTTTTCTCATCAGTGACAAAGAAAATAGCTATTTTCCTATTTATTTCTTTGTTATAAATAAGAACTCTAGAGCTGAGTACTTATCTAAGTAATTGCTTCCTGATCACATTTAACCCCGAATACCTTGAACTTGTAATTTGGCTAATTTTTCAGAAATTCCTGTTTCCAGTTAGGAAGCATATCAGGAACATCTTTATTGGAGAAACATCGATAAATCTCTTTTTAGTTTAATGTGGAAATTGCAAGCATGTTGCAGGTTATGAAACATTGCCCTTTTAATCTCCATGTCTGTATATGTGGTAGATGAATAGGAACAATGCAAATTATTGTATAAATATTGGACACCAAAATAACAATGATCTCGTCCTAGATATAGGATAATTGATTCATATCATTCATTAATTTCACAATTCTTTATTAAACTCATGTATATATATGGGTAACACCCAGATTGGTGAGGGCTTAGCACAGATTTGTGAGTGCGTTGGGAGCACAGAGGAGGGAGCCTAAGTCTATTAGGCACGTGTCAGGAGCATCATGGTATATTTTTGTAAATTTTTTTATTTTAATTTTTTACATCCTTGTTAATATTTTTGTAGTTTTTAAGTACTCTTCTCACTTTTACCTTTTACCAATTTATATGGGGTATTTTACTTCTGCAAGTTCCAGTTTCATGAAGCTATGTTTGTATGTATCTTCCACAAACCTTAATTCTGAGAGGAAAAGCATTTTCTTTTCTTGAATATTTCCCCGAATCTTTTCCTTACTGTAAATCTGAGGCAATGTCACAACTTAAATGTATGGGGTTGGCACAGAGATAGGCTGCCTTTACTCCTCTCTTCCTTTTCCCTCTATCCCCTGGAGTTTCCCTCTGTTGCAATTCTGAGTGTAACTAGAGAACACCCTCAATATCAGACCCTCCTTTACCTGCCCAGCCTGGGACAAGAAAACAAACAGACACACACATGCGATGTGTAAATATTTGAAAGGTTCAAGTTAAAATAACAAGCCATTCAATAAGATATAGTGTTCTTTTTACCTTAATAAATGTGCCCCACAACTATCTGACAACCATGTTTACGTGTCGAAGTCTTGGCTTCCCAGTTGTGCTGCACCTTGACATGGCAGCAAGGGCCTTTTGTGCCCATACTGCGCAAAAGTACTGCATAAGTTCCATCCATATTGACCCCTGACTTGGGATGCACACAATGGCATGGTCTGCCCCTCCGGAGAAGACAATGCTGGCCCTGGAAGTGGGCAGGGGAAGAGGGGGCCCCGGGTCCCTAGCTTGTGGACTGGAAGTGAGGCAGAGGGCTCTGATTGAGCATACCCCTCAGCCACACATACTCGTTTCTCAGGCAGCCGAGAAGGGCCACAGCTGGGTGCTCTAGGTGACCCAGTGGAAGGAAGGAACAGGTTTCTCCCACAATCTGAAAGTGGGGCATCCTGTTTGGTGTGATTTGGTAGGTTATTTTTTGGTTTGGGCAACACTGTTACCATTAGTTTATATGGAATAATTTTTGGCATTCTCACACCCTAGAACTAAACTTCCAAATCATATCCAAGAGGAATGCTCTATTTTTGTATAGCAAGGGAAACCTGTAGCCAGGGTGTTCTGAGTCCTGCCAACAGTACTGGGGGTGGGGGCATGGAGAGTTCCCATCTTTCACTGAAGCAATGCCTCTAAAGTCTAGACAGAATACTTAAACAAAAATTAATCCTGGGAGACAAAGCACTTGTCAGTCTTTTTATAAAGGACAAATAGTTGATAAGATTCTTGGGAGAGATGGGGACAGTTTTAATGGGGACAAGAAGGAGAATAAGACACCTGAAGAGATGGCAGAGAGATGTTGCTGTGGGAGCGGCAGCAGCAGAAGCCGGCCTCACCCTGGTCTACATGACTCCTTCTCTGAGGAGCCTTCTGAAGCTTCCCAGTTTGCCTGGAGCTGTTCTAGGCAGTAGGAACTTCTCCTGGTGAAGTTAGGGGTAGGGGTGGAGAGAGGGTGGGCCTCCCAGGCTGGACTTCGAATGAGGGCCAATCCCCAGCATGGTCACGGTCCCTGATGCTCTCTTGCTCTTGCTGAGAATGAATGTTTTAGTTCTGGGGCCACCCTCAACCATCTTCACATGGAAACAAATTTTATCTGAATAATTTGTTCTGCCTGCTTCTAAAGTAGCACCTTGTAGAAAACCAGCTCTTTATTTCCATAATAACCTCACTTTCAGGCCTAACCTCTAACAGCGGGGTAAAGGCCTTGGAAAAATCATGCTGCCCCCTCATTAGTTGGAAGTCTGCTCTCAGCACTTTATTCTACTGAAAATAACCCGAAAGAATGGGATTTTGTGTTAGTGAGGGCTTCTTCCTGATAGCAACACCACAGGGCTGGAGGGCCAGCCCGCTGGCGTTTAGGCCTGGAAACAAGCTGTTTTCTGTCGCTTTTTAGGTGCCAGTGAGTGACAAGAAGCCTTAGGAACTGTTCTTGTGCCCCACAGAGGCCTTTTTCATTTGTTTGCTATGCAGGTCCACCATGACAGCAGGCTGGGTCGTGAGCGCCTCAGACAGAAGGTCTAGGCGATCTGCTGCACGAAGTCGTGAGACTTGGCCCAGCGATCCTTCCATTTTCAGCACCTCGCCTGTGTCACTATATTGCAGTCTTCCTCCTTCTCTCCAATGAGAGGCCCTGAGTAGACAACTGGAGATTATCTGTGCCCCATTGCAGCAGGACCTGGCCTCTTACCAAAAGACCAAAGTAGAGAAGGAACAGGGCCATGGGGGGCCTTCCCTCAGGCAGGAGGCTTTGGAGGGCAGGAACTCCCTGAACCTCCAGGTAAGACTTTCCAGCCAGGATTTCAGGCCAGGTAGGAGACAGGGCCACATCACAGTGAGGTGTGAGATCTGTGGACGGCCCCCCACTCTCCTCACCGGGGAGGCTCTGCTGTGAAGCCACACAGTCCCTGCCTGTTCCTCACCCCCAGGGTCTGTTTTCTTGCCTCCTACGCCTCTTCCACACAATGAGAGTGCTCAGCCTGCAATGTTCCCACTCAAAATCAGGCATTTCGCTCAGCAAACCATACAACAAAGGTTTTAACTTAAATGTTCTCCTTCTGAAATCATAGAAAAACTATTTTTTTAAACTAAAAATTGCATCTTTGGCTTTGTCCACAAAACAAAAGGGATCATCTCCCTCTCAAAAGAAATATGCTCAATAATATCCAGAACAAATAAAACAAAAACCCTCAGAGATTTAATTAGCCACACAGATCTCTTATTTAGTATCTTTGGCCAGTGAAGTCATATTCTGCTGCTTTTTACTTGCCCCTTCCAGGAAATGAATTAGAGGCAATATGTCAGGCATCCTAAATAGGCAAATCATACCAACTAGAACAGGATTGTCCTGCATTGGTGACACAGAGGATGCTACATGCTGCGTTTCTCTGCAGAGGGTCCTGTTATGATCTCTCTACCGGAGAGCTGATGGTATAGTTCCAGCCTGAAAGCTGGTTGTCTTAAACCCAAGAAGAGCTAATGTTTTGAGTCTGAGGGCAGGAAAAAGCCCATGTCACAGTTCCAAGGCAATCTGATAGGAGGAAGGTCAGGGAAGGTCAGCATTTTCCTTCTAATCAGGCTTTCAACTGATTGGGTAAGGCCCACCCATATTAGGAGGGCAATCTGCTTTACTCATTCTACCAATCTAAAACTTAATCTCTCCCAAAAATAACTTCACAGAAACACCCTACTACCTGGGCATTTCATGGTTAATTAGGTCAACACCTAAAAATCACTATCATATATCAAACCAGGATGTCTTGTTGTCTTCAGTATTGGGAGACACTTAGGTTAACTGTAACAGGAATTGGGGACTGAGGTACTAGGGGGCATAGAAGACATAGCCTCTTCCTTTGAGGAATTTATTTTATTGGCATCAGTCCCCTAAGATTTATTGTGCTTAATATCTTTTGAAGTACTGTCATGCTACTGTCATGCCATCCTTTGAGACAGGCAGGGAAGGGCTCATTCCTGTGACAAAGATGAGGAAACTGAGGGTCAGATGTGAGGTGAGTTGGCCAAATCCTCAAAGCTAATATGAGGCAGATGTGGGATCTAAACCTGTGAGTTCTGATTCTACATCACTTCTCATTTACTTCATTCTGCCACATATTTGCCCTTGCATCTCACAGCTCCTTTGCCAGCCCTTGAGGAAGGGCACTGTGCTTCCCATATCTTCATGTGTCTTGGCAGTGCCTTGCACCCAAACATTCAAGAGACCCTGATAGCCTCTCCTGCATATCACATCTATAGGCCTCGGGAGTTACTGTTTAATGGGTACAGACTTTCAGTTTTGCAAGATGAAATAGTCTGCTGATGGATGGTGATGGTGGCTACATAACAATGTTAATGCATTAAAATGATGAAAATGGTGAATTTTATGTTATGGAATTTTATCAAAATTGAAGAGATTACAGGAGCTGGATAAGCCATTTCTTTTTGTTATTGATATGTTTAGTCCAAAAAAAATCACTACAATCACAATTGACACTCAGTTTATCAGCTGCAGATACTTTGTGTTAGTCTCATGTTAAAATCCCTGTGACAGACAGAAGGGGGTGGGCACGTGATCCCTGTACCAACTGTCTAATTGGGGAGACCAACCCAATGCAAATGAACAAGCAACAATTAACAACATGAGACAAAATGTCCAAGGAAGTAATATCAGGAGCTAACTAAATGACTCAAACAAGAAATTCCAGATTAATTAGGTATTTATTTAGCATTAAGAATGATATAGAAACTAGGAAACAAAAAAGGGAAAAAGCATATAAATTTTCTTAGTTTTGAATTTTTTTTTTAAAGATTTATTTATTTATACATATAAGCTGGGGTACAGACCAGAGGTGTGGGGCGGCGAGAGGGTTCACCAGAGACAGAGTGGGGAGCAGAACAGGCAGATCAGAAATACACTGCTGAGGGGAGCAGCGGGCAAGGCAGGAGAGGTCTGCCGCACCATGTGGGAATCTCCCCGGCCGGGCGTCGAACTCGCATCGCTGCTGCTGACAGCTCCACAGCGCAGTGCTTAACAGCTGCGCCACCAGGGAGGCCCTAGTTTTGAATTTTTGAGATGGATTTTTATTTAGGTTCAACTTTAGGAATCTTCACTTTCCACAGATGCCAGGTGGTGGATGCCCAGAGTTGGCTTGGACTCTGTTTCACCTTCTTGGGCCATGTCCTGAAAGAGCTGGGCAGGAAGCTGCTAAGGTTCACTTCACTGTCTCTCCTTCCCCCCAGGTTAAAAGGAAATGGGGCACTGATGCTAACACGACGAATAGAAGACCTGTGGGAGCTTCACCCGTCCTTTGACATTGTGGTCAACTGTTCAGGCCTTGGAAGCAGAAAGCTTGCAGGAGACTTGACGATTTTCCCTGTGAGGGGCCAAGTGCTCAAAGCCCAGGCTCCCTGGGTGAAGCATTTTATCAGAGATGGGAGCGGGTTGATATACATTTACCCCGGTGTGTCCAGCGTAACCCTGGGAGGAACTAGGGAAGAAGGAGACTGGAATCTGTTGCCAGATGCAGAAGTTAGCAGGGATATTCTTTCCCGGTGCTGTGCTCTCGAGCCCTCCCTCCATGGAGCCTTCAACATAAGGGAGAAGGTGGGCTTGAGACCCTGCAGGCCAGGCGTGCAGCTGCAGAAAGAGCTGCTAGTCCAGGATGGCCAGAGGCTGCTTGTGGTCCACCACTATGGTCATGGCAGTGGGGGTATCTCTGTGCACTGGGGTTCAGCTCTGGAAGCTGCCAGGCTGGTGAAGGAGTGTGTCCATGCCCTCAGGACCACTGCTCCCAAGTCACAGCTGTAGTTGACATAGAATGACGGCAAATGGCCCTGGAGACTGTTGACTGAAGCAAGTCACGCGCCAGAACAGATCCAAATAACTTTTCATTGCATGAAAATGTCATTAAACTTGTCCTTGTCTTCAATTTTAGAAAAAAATGCATTATGTCTTAGTAGATTTAGTGCTATGCTCATCTAGTATTAACCCAGCAGTAGGTTTAAGTCTAGCACTAATGTGATGGAGGCATAAACTCTGTTTTTATTTAAAACATTTCTTATAAAGTAAGATTTCTTTTAGGTTTGGTGTCCAAAGATCTGTGATGATTTACACAGATGCTGGAAGCTGTAGGGATTTTGACACTTTTGGGCTTATAAATCCACAGGAGGAGACAATGTATGGAAAACACTTAGCTCACTGTCAGCTGCAGAGCTATCCGTGATGCTTGTAATTTATAGTAAAGTGAGCATTATAGTCTTTCTAAATAAAACTCTACAGTGATCATGTAATACAGGCTTATCACATTTAATGGAAGACAAAGCATGATTTCTGCTAGTACTAGTGACAACTGCTTCCTCCCCTCAACTGGTCATGATGGTAGAAGCCAGGGATGATGTTGCCTGCTGACGTGGCATAAACTCAATGTTGCTTGCGATCAATCACCTGGGTTGTACTTTCCATTACCACAAATGATTGAGAGCAGGCTTGGATGGTTGACTGCCTAAGCATTTTGAAGATTGAATAGCATGTGAAGCCAAGAGCTAATTTGCTAATTAAGGTGAGCAAGCATCCAGAATGAAAAGTAACCAAAGAGTTTTCTGCAAGTTATTAAAAAATATTGGGGAGGAGGGGAAATGTGTCTCATGATCCACGAGTTTGAGAATTGCTGAATTAAATAACTCTAAACTGGTTTCTTGATTCTGGGTCTTTAATCTGTTTATGTGTGTTGCGAATGTTGGGAGGGTTTTTGATTTGAGTGAATGGACAAGTAGGTGTTATTCACTGAGGCAAGGAAGCTTTGGAGAAATGGATGTAATTTTAATTTAAATTCTTTTGGGCGACATCTCGTTTAGTGACAATAAGTTCTATTTTGGACATCTTGGGGAGTATGGGGGGCTGGCAATGACAATGTGAGAAAGGCCTTAAGACAGTTCCATTTTTACTGTTATTTTCATTGAGTTTTTATGTAAGAATTTTTTAGAGAACATTCTGGGGTGGGTGGGAGAGAGCGAGAGAGCGAGAACGAGAGCGAGAGCAAGCGAGACAGAGAGAGAGAGAAAGGGAGAGACTGCCAAGAATTTGGTGATCTTCAAGGACTCCAGTTAAACCAAATGTGGGTTCTTTTTATTGATTTCCACCAGGGGGTGGTATTGTCTCAAATTCAGATATATTTGTAAATTAGAAATGACTAGAAATAAAAAATGAATACTAGCTGTGTGGGATGAATGTGTGATTCTTTAGAGCTTTTGGAGTGCCTATGCTCAAAATACAAATTTTTACATATAGAATTTTTGAATCCTGTTTAAAGTTTTGAGAAATGTACAAGAATGAAAAAAAATACAGTCATCACATTCAGTGAGGAATAATATCATGATAAAATGGCATTTTAAATAGGGGAAATAACTTTTTTAATGGTTAAAAATTAAAAATGAAAAAAATGCTGCTCCGAATAGGTATGGTCAGTCATTTTGGCAGCAGTTTTGTTCCTTATTTTATTTTGCATAGGTAGGCTTGCCCTCTATAGCCATCATCTATTTGCTACTCTAATTTCACTCTGATTTTTCTATTTCTATAACCCAACATTACAAGACTAACAGGTTGAAGACTTCCTGCAAAAGCGGTAATGGCCGCACGCTCTAATTCCATTTTCACTAATTGCTAAATACTTGTTCCCAGTCTCTCTCAAAGGCTGATTCATTTTGGTCAGTAGCTGCCAGCCTGGGCTGCACTAGGGAGTCCTAAAAATTTGCTGATGCTCAGTCTTGCTCTCTCACATTAGAATCTTTGGGTTGGGGGGACCACAATATCAGTATTTGTTCAAAGCAACCCTTGAGGTTGTAACTGGCAACTGGGACTGAGAACCACTTAGCACTGTTCCTGCCACTCCCGACAGGGCTCTGCCGCTACCATAAGCTCTATCTTCCCTCTGCCCCTCTTGGTCTTGGGGCATCAAACTAATGGATGTGTTCACAGAAGTGGTGGGTCCTGAGGCTCTGAACAAGGTGGCTGCTGGGGTGCAGGGAAAATTCCCCACTACCCTCTGGATTCTTCTCAAGCTAAGTAATCAAAACAGCATCAGATGGGTTAGTAAGAAAAAAAAACAATCAATTTCATAATGTGCAGGGGGAGCTACAATGATTATGCAGATCCTGCCATCAATTAGGAAAAAAGGGGTACAAATCCTGAGTTGAGGTGTCTGAGGCACCAAGGAAAGGGGAGGGGAGACTGCACATGACAAGGGGGTGCTGACTACGTCTTTACTCTTGAAGATGAGATTCTTCCATGGAGAGAACATGTCTACTGATACACTGATACCGGGATGACACCTTCCAAACTACATTCTGCTAGGTCATAGAAAGGAGCAGTGGTTGCTTCATTTATTGGGAAAGGGCGAATACTTAGGCGTGACTATCATTTCTTAGTTTGGGAAACGGTCAAGAACTCAGAGAAGTGCAGAAGGTTCTCCCCAGTCTCTAGTGAGTTCATTGCTCTTAGCTCAAAAATACCCTGCGCACCAGAGTGGCCAGCCTGTTTCCAGCACCTGCATGGCCTATAGCAATTAGCTACCTCCCCCAATAGCCTCTAGAAATGCTGGGAATCACTTCACTGGCTGTGGGCAGAAAAGAGACTGAACATATAAACAATGGGCAGATCATATATAAAAACAGACTTCTGACCCACCACCTGCATCAACCTGCCCAGAAACCAACCATCTTATGTGCAATCACCAGGCCAGGGAGCCAGTCTGCTATAACACCTGCAGGAAGCCAAATTGCTATCTCAGGTAGCAATGCAGACCGCTGAAGAACTCACTCTGTAACAATAGCCAGGACTGGATTGATAACTGACAGCTCCCCTAGTTTTTGTTCTAGCTCCATTTTAGGGTCAACCAGAGAAAGTCAGAATTGCACCCCCCCAAATATGTGCCACATAGGATGCCCCTTTCTTTTTAATTTGCTTTCAACTTCCCATACTGACAGCCTCCAACCGAGGCACAGCTGCGGTCTTTTTTTTTCACTATAAAGCTTTTCCACTCCTCTGCCTGCCCTGCCACGGCGGCCCCCTTCCTTGCCACAGCAAGCTGTGAATAAATAGCTGTTGCTCTTCTCCTTTGGCTGGTCTTTGTTTCTAAGAAGATTTCCTGTTAATATAAGTTGAGGTCTATGGTGTTCTGTGCTAAGGCCTGAATAGGCTGCCTTCACCCCCCTCCCGTTTGCTGTTTAATAACTTTTTGTGAACATGGAGAACAGCTGATTTCTTTTTAAATGCCTGCTTTCAGGTGTCTGACATTTGTGGTTAAGCTGGAACCTGCTGAGCCTGTGACCTAAAGACCATGACAGCTTTGAGAGCGAAGGCATTGCAGGCAGGGGCAGGCACTGTCTTCACCAGACAGAGGTTATATCCCTACTTTTAAAGATTTTATTTGCTTAGGAAGAAAAGAAGTTTAACAGAAAGGCCACAGGCCAGTAGGCCAGTTGTACAGAAGAAAGACTATTTTTAAAATGACATATGTTGTAGTTCTTTTATTGACGGGGTGCAGACAAACCAATTGATGTTTGCACTAATTTTCCTTAGTCCATTAAGGGCTTTTAGAGACAAGGAGGAAAGGGTGGTGGGACCTGTATCTGCCGGGAGTTGTAGTTCTGGGAAGCCTGTGCAGGAGACTCAGAACTCGTCAGATATTTGCAATGAGTGTAACACTTTCAGTACTTTCCCTTTGATTCCTCTCATCTTTATTCTTCAGGGTATGGAAGACAGAGACACATTTGAAACCCATTTCCCGCAGGTATCATTCACTCAGGAAAAACTGACTGAGGTGTGTAAGTGCGCCGTTTCTTGAAAAATCTCAGCTGTTTGCTGCCAGGCCTGAGGGCTTTATTATCTTAAAGTGCCTTTGTCACCAATAAATCACAGCCCTAAGTAGCCAAAGGGAATGAGTTAACCAGACCTCTGAAAAAATGTAACCAATATTTCTCCAATTACTGGTAGACCAATTGGCTTCCTTCTGCTCAGGGTACCTGTAGAACCTGTCCCTATAACCCACCACTTAGAGCTGGTTTCTCTGGATTTATATATATTTTTCATCCTGATGCCTGTTCTACATTATCAGTTGTCCCCCAAACTCTTCATGCATCCCAGTATTTCCATCTACACCGAACCAGTGGCAGTAGTGTGGTGAATACTCCAAACAGTTCGCCTGCTCTGGACAAGTCCCCATTTCCTGGGAATTCCACTCAGACTTGGAGACTCAGAATCTTGCCACATGCCTTTCTCTGGTCACAGCTTATTGGATCAAAGGAAAGTATCAGGTTGAGGTTCAGCTGCAAGTAATAGAAACTCCCCTACATAGTTGGTTAAATAAAGTCGGCATGGATTTCTCGCTCACCTAATAGAAGCTTGGTTGGAGGCAGTTAGGGTTGGTGTAGGGAACTGCATCAGTTATCCGGGCCCTTCCTGATTGTACTCTGCTGTCTCAAGGAAGTGGATTTTGTGCTCAGGGCTCCAAGATTGCTGTTAGAGCTCCAGTCACTGAAACAGGTGGTCCCAAGGGAAAGGGGAGGTTCCAGGTTCCTTGCCCCACCCAAATATGGGTGAGCTGAGCAGGGAGGAGAAGAAGCTGGAGAGATTAGAAGAAGATGGAGAGCCAGAAGGCGACCTGGAGGAAGCACCTGGAGAGAGAGACATATAAAGAAGGTACACATGCTTCTCGGCCTTGGATTGGTACCAGAGACTTGGGGGGACATGGAAGGAGACACTTGAAACAGATGTGGGTGAGAGATCCATGGGGAGGTTAACAATGGCGGCCTTTATCTTGATTTTGATTTTGCTCTTTTGGTCCCATGCTTGCTTGGACCCTTCTGTCCCTTTTCTGTGGGTCCCCACCAGGAGGTACTTGAGACTTATGGCAAGCTTTTGGGTCAACCCTGTTTGGTCGGGCATTTACCCATGAAAGGATGGGTAACTGGATGCTTGATTTGGAAACTACTCTTTCCCTTCTCTGTATCGCACACTAATTGTATTAAAGTTCCTTTCCATTGAAGGCCTTATGTGCTAGAGGATGTTTTGTCTTGATTCAGCAGATGGCAGAACCTATTTAGAACAGGCAGGCTGGAGGTTCTAGGGTGCCCCTCAACCTGCCCAGTAGAATCACCTCCTCATCACATCTACCCCAAAGAAATTTCCCAGGAAACTCAAAAACACCTTGGTGTATGTCTCATTGCATAGAATTTAACTTTAGGCATATTCGTGGGTTTGAGGGAAGCTGGAAATGTAGCCTTTTTGCTTGGTGAAAATGTAAAGGTCAAGGTTTTAGCAGGCTCTATTTAAACTATCAAACTGCAAATTGTGCTAAGTCAGTCAGATTTCCAAGAATTTGTACTAAGAGATTCTAAAACTGCTTTCTGGTAATAGCAGACTCTGGAGACAGGCAGACTTGGATCAACAATACAGGTTATTCAAGTTTATACAGAGGAAACCAGGCAAGAGAGAACAGACAAAGAAACCCAAGGGACCAAGAACTGCTCAGGAGACGTGAACAATGATCTCAGGTCCTGACCCAGTTCCACTTCTCATGAAGCTCACATTTTAAAAATCTGCTTTTTAAAAATTAAGGAGAGAAAGGGGGTAGAAACAGGAGATATTCAGATTATTCCAGAAAGTTATTTTTCCCAGAAATAGTTTCAATCAGGATACTTTTTATATGTATAAGAATAAACTAAACACCACAGAGCAACCAACATTTGGTTTGCTTAAAAATCTTGTCCTTTCTTTTTCTGTCACTAACAGGGGACATTTTCTATGTCTTTGTATCCTTATCTCCTTTATTGTTATCGCACATTACCAGGATAAACAAAGTCAGAATTACCCAAACAAAGCTCATGAGTTGCTTAGGCAACAGTGTTTTGTTCTTTTATTGATGCTCCCACGGTCTCCCTTCCCCCAACCCCTACCAAACAACAACAGCAAAAACCCACAGGCAGCCTCTTGAGCGTATGGGCATCCAAGGAGGCTGTCTAAACGGTCCAACAGAAGCCAGCCCTGATTAATCACACTCCCTCACACTGTGAGAGACTGCCCAGTCTCTTTGCTGTTGTTGGGGGAGAAGGACAGGAGAACCCATAGACAGGCACCCCATTTTATATTGGAGCTGCCCTGTAACACTGTGAGGACACAGGCTTTTTTCTACTTTCCTCACCTATTCTCCTGTTTTTAGATTGATCAAATTTTCTTTTATTTGTTTTCTTTCCTCTGCTAGTTAGGAAGTTGTCCTCCCTCCCTCTTTCCTTCTTCCCTCCTTTCTTCCCACCTTCCTTCCTTTCTGTGGTATAATTTACATACAGTAAAGTGAACAAATCATAAGTATACAGTTTACAAATTACACATATGTAATTGTCATGCAGATCAAGATGTAGTTTATAATACCCCGGAATACACTCATGCTCCTCATATTTTACATTCCCCCAAAGGTAACCATTTGTGATAGTTAATTTAATGTTAACTTGCTGAATCATGAGATGCCCAGATATCTACTTAAATATATTTTGTGGGTGTGTCTGTGAGAGTGTTTCTTTTTTTTTATTTGTACCACTGAGCATGCCAGTGTTTCTTTTTTTAAAAAATATTTATTTATTTATGCATACAAGCTGGGGTACAGGCCAGAGGCGTGGGGCGGTGAAAGGGTTCGCTGGAGACAGAGTGGGGAGCAGAACAGGCGGATCGATGGAAATACACTACTGAGGGGAGCAGCGGGTGAGGCAGGAGAGGTCTGCTGTGCCATGTGGGAAACTCCCTGGCCGGGCGTTGAACTTGTGTCGCTGCTGCCGAGAACTCCACAGAGCAGCGCCTAACTGCTGCGCCACTGGGGAGGCCTGTGAGAGTGTTTCTGGAAAAGATTAGTATTTGAGTTACTAGACTCAGGAAAATAGATTGCCCTCCCTCATGTGGGTGAACATGATGCAGTCCACTGAGAGCCTGAACAGAACAAAAAAGTAGAGGAGGGGAGGAATTGTTTCCTCTTTGCCTGGCTGATAAGCTGAGACATCAGTCTTTTCCTGCTCCCTAATGCTCTTGCCTCTTTGGCCTTCAGAATAAGACTGGATTGTATGCCATTAACTCTCAGGCCTCCAAACTATATCACCAGCTTTCCTGAGTCTCCTGTGGAAAGTCACTGGCTTTCCTGACTCTTGCAGAGTGCAGATTATGGGACTTAATCAGCCTCCATAATTACATGAGCCTCTTATCAGAATAGGGATTTATGGGGGTCAGGTGGCCAATAGAGTGTCAGGTTTATGCCACAGGTCACCCAGTGGGTCCTGAAACCCATCTTGTGATTTTCTCCCCAATTCTGGAAAGTATAGTTGAAATAGATATACTTAGCAGCAGGCAGAATCCCCACATTGTTTTGCTGATGTGCGAAGTGAGGGCAATTATAGTAGAAGCCACTACCTCTACCTAATAGTCAATCAAAAACATTACCACATTCCTGGAGGGATCACAGATATTAGTGTCATCATCAAGGACTTGAAAGATGTAGAGGTGGTGATTCCCATCACATCCTTATTCAACTTGCTTATTTGGCCTGTGCAAAACAGATGAATTTTGGAGAATGATGGTGGATTATTGTAAGCTTAACCAGATGGCAACTCCAATTGCAGCTGCTGTACTAGATGTGGTTTCATTGCTTGAGCAAATTAGTACAAGCCCTTTACTTGGCATGCAACTGTTAAACTGGCAAATGCCTTTTTTTTTTCCATTTCTGTCCATAAAATCTACTAGAAGCTTTTCTTTGAGCTGACAAGGCCAACAATACACTTTTACTTTCCTACTTCAGGGGTATACCAACTCTTCACCTGTGTGCCATAATGATTTACAGAGATTTTGATTGTCTTCCCTTCCTGAGGATAGCACACAAATCCATTACCTTGATGACATCATGCTCACTGGACCTACTGATCAGGAAGTAGCAAAGTACTCTAGACTTATTGGAGAGACAATGGCATGCCAGAGTGTGAGAAATAAATCTGACATAAGTTCAGTAACCTTCTACCTTAGTGAAATTTCTAGAGCTTCATGATGTAGGGCAGGTCAAGCTATCCCTTCTAGGTAAAGGATAACTTTACATCTGGCCACTCACTGCCCCCCCCCCCCAAAAAAAAATGCCTAGTGGATCTTTTTGGATTTTGGAGTCAACATATTCCTCACTTTGGAGTGTAACTTTGCCCAATTTATTAAGTGACCCAGAAAACAGCTCGTTTTAGGTAGGGCTCAGAATAAGAGAAGGCTCCGCAATGGGTCCTGGCTGCCTCACAGCTGCACTGCACTTGAATCATATCATCCAGCAGAAACTATGGTGTTTGGAGTGGCCGTGGCAGATAGGGATGCTGCTTGCTGAACTGGCTTATCCCTATTGGTACATCATAGTGCGGGCCCTTAGGATTTTGGAGCAAAACCCTTACCTAAAAGGCTTTTTAATCCTCTGCAGATAACTGCTCTCCTTTTGAGAAGCAATTCTTAGCCTGCTGCTGGACAATAGTGAACCGAATCCTTGAACACATGTCACCGAGTTACCCTGACACCTGAGCCGTCCAACATCAAGCCATGCCCGGTGGCTCTCCATCATCAGGTAAAAGCGGTTTATACATGGCCAGGCCCAAGCTCTTGCTGAAGACACAGGTATGTGATATGAAGTGGGCCATGGTCCTCACTTCCACTATATCGCCTTTCCCAGCCTGCACTATGTCCTCTTGGGATGTTCCCTACATCCATTGACAGAGGATGAGAAGATTCAGCTTTGGTTTACAGATGGTTCTGCACAGTATTCAGGTGCCACCTGAACATGGACAATGTAACCCTACAGCCCTTTTCTGGGCCATCCCTGAAGGAAAATCCTCCCAATGGGCAGAACATTGAGCAATGTCCCTAGTTATGCACCTTGCCTATAAAGAGAAATGATCATATAATCAATTACACACTAATTCATGGGCTTTGGCCAATGGTTTGGGTGAATGGAAGTCAGAAGGAACATGATGGGAAAATTGTGACAAGGAAATACGGGTAAGAGATATATGGAAATATGGGTAAGACCTCTCTGAATGGGCAAAGCATGCACAGATACTTGTGCCCCACATGAGCTCATATAATAGAGGATTTTAATAATTGAGTTGATAGAATGATACTTCCCGTAGATACTGCCTGTGATACCAACCTTTTTCCCCAGCCATTCCTGTCATTACCCAATGGGCTCATGAACAAGTGGCCATAATGGCTGGGATGGAGGTTATGAATGAGTTCAGGGTGCCCCTGATTGAGGATTGGATCAGAATATGTGGTATATTCACACTATGGAATACTATTCACCGTAAGGAAGAGAGAGCGCTACCATTTATATAAAAATGGAAGGAATTCTAGGGGATTATGTGAAGTAAAGCAAGTCAGAATGACAATGACAAACATTGGACATTTAAATAACTACCAACTTGACAAAATACTTATAAAAATGAGTGGACATTAAAAAATAAAGTATGGTTTCTGGGGTTCATTTCATGATTCCTGCCTGGCTCTATGGGGGGTGCTCCCCAAGCAAAGGAGGTCCCCTTGCCCAATGGGAGTTTATGATGCATATGAACCCCCAGTGGAGCTAAGTGGGAGCTCCCCTTAGGCAAGGGAGGCCCCTTGCCTAGGGCTAGTGGTGGGTTCATTTCATGTAACCTGCCCTGGCTCTAAGTGGGGGCTCTCTAGGGCCAATGGTGGTTAAGAAGGAGGGAGTGGAAAAAAGGTCAAGGTGATATCTGGTTTGGTGTTAGGGAAAAAATGATTGGGTTTAGCAACATGGACTTCCACTCACCAAGGCCACCCTGGCTATGGCTCCTGCATAGTACCTACTCTGCCAGTAACAGAGACAAATACTGAGTCCCAATATCCACTAATCCCTGGGGTAATCAGCCAGTCACCTGGTGGCAGGTTGATTATACTGGCCTGCTTCCATCATGGAAGAGGTACGTTTTGTCCTTATTGGAATAGATACTCTGAATATGATTTTGCTTTCCCTGCACACAATGCTTCTGACAACACTACCATCTGCAGACTTATAGAATGCTTTATCCACTGTCATCTTATTCCACGTAGCTCTGCTTCTGATCAAGGAACTCACTTTATGGCAAAGGAAATGTGGTAATAAGCCCATGTTCATGGAACTCACTATTCTTAGCATGTTCCCCACTATCCTGAAGCAGCTGGCTTGATATAATAGAGAATGTTTGTTTGCTTGTTTGTTTTTTTAACTTTTTATTTTTAAAGATTTATTTATACATACAAGCTGGGGTACAGGCCAGAGGCGTGGGGCGGCGAGAGGGTTCACCAGAGACAGAGTGGGGAGCAGAACAAGCAGATCAGAAATACACTGCTGAGGGGAGCAGCCGGCGAGGCAGGAGAGGTCTGCCGCACCATGTGGGATTCTCCCTGGCTGGGCATCGAACTCACATTGTGTGCTGCCCACAGCTCCACAGCACAGCGCTCAACCGCTGCGCCACCAGGGAGGCCCTAATAGAGAATGTTTTTTGATGACTTTGTTCTAGTGCCAACCAAGTGTCCATACCATGTAGGACAGGGACAAGGTTTTCCAGAAGGCTGCCGATGCTCTGAATTAGCCTCTAATGTGTGGTGCTACTTTTCCAATGGCCAAGAACCACAGGTCCAGGAAACAAGGGGTGGAAATGAGAGTGGTGCCTCTCACTATTATCCCTAGTGTCCCTAGCAAAATTTTTGCTTCCTTTCCCCACAACCTTATGCTTTGCTGGCCTAGAAGTCTTAGTTCCAGGGGAAGAAATGCTTCTGCCAGGTGATATCACAGTGATTCCACTGAAGTGGTGGTTAAGATGACCACTGGCCAATTTGGGCTCGTCAAGCCTCTGAATAAACAGGCAAAGAAGGGAGTTACTGTGCTGACTCTGGTGACTGATCCTTGACTATTAAGAAGAAATTGAACTATGGCTTCACAATGGGGTAAGGTAGGCTGTGTCTGGAATACAGGAGCTACCTTAGTATTACCATGCCCTGTCGTTAAGGTCAATAGAAAACTACACCAATCCAACCCAGTTAGGACTACCAATGTCTCATATCCTTCAGAAATGTAAGTTTTAATCACCCCACCCCAGGTAAAGAATCTCAACTAGTTGTGATGCTTGTGGAAGACAAAGTGAATACAACAGAGTTGTGCAAAAAGGTAGCTCTAAATGACCAGTTAGAGAAACAAGGACTATAATTGTCATGAATATTTTTTTCTTTATTGTTTAAATACATGTGTATGAATGTAAACGAATATAAATTTATGGCAAATGCCATTTTTGTCCTCTCTTATTCCCTTATCATGCAACATAAGATTATTGGATTTATATCAGAGTATTGAAATTTGTTAGCTTTACCTCACAGTATTTAAATTATGGGATATAGAGGAGGGCATAAACATCACTCAGGGACTTTACCTCCTCTTCTGGGAAAGGGGTTAGTGTGTGTTGATTCTATGAAAAATTGTATTGTGCTATCTGTAATTATAACTTTATTATTGTCTTTATTTCGGAATTCAATATGTTTTAAGGAAATGCAAATGGTACCAAATTAAAAAATGATGGACTTGTGGTGGCAATTCATTGTGCCAACTTGACCGGGCCACAGGGTGCCCAGCATTTGGTTAAACCTTATTTCTGGGTATGGGTTTATTAGGGTGTTTCTGTATGAGATTAACATCTGAATTGATTGAGTAAAGCAGATTGCCCTGCCCAATGTGTGTGAATGTCATCCAACCCATTGGAGGCCTAGAATTGAACCAAAGATGAAGTAAGCGATGTTCACTCTCTTTGCTTGACAATTTTTGAATTGGGATGTCAGTCTTCTCCCACTTGCCTTTAGACTTAGGCTTGGACGGAATTATATCATCAGCTCTCTTGTGTCTCCACCTTGCCCGCTGCACTTCTTGAAATTTCTTAACTTCCATAACCAAATGAGTAAATCTCTTATGGTTTAAGTAAAATTTAATCTACCATTGCTTGTTACTGCCTGATGAGCATGGTTTTCCTGGACTTTTGATTGGCAGCCTGGTGGTTCACTGTCTTCTCAGCTGTCTTCTGACAGCCCAAGAGAGGTTATGCTCTTTGAAGCTGTAGAGTATGGGAGGTTTTGGAGATTTTGAGCTTATATATTTATCCTCATGTCCCTGTAGTTTAAAACTTTGGCAAATATCTTAAGGGGGAGATTATGGACTTGAGGAAGCTCCCTTTGTCTAGTGAGACTTTGATTTCTAAGTGTCACAGAACACAAGAGATTTCACATTGTCTGTTAGAAGCCCTCAGACTAACTCTGCAGCTGCCTGTGCACAACCCCAGAACTCAGCAAATTTCCTGTGGGCATAACCAGTCACCTTTGAGGCTACATTAGCTAGTTCCATTAGCCCCATGGGAATGTCAGAAGCCTTAGTTGTTGATCTCCCTCTATTAAAGTCCCTTTGCCCTAACCCCTGCCCCAACATAACAAATGTCCCTGAGGGAAGGAAACTTCAGAAGGGTTCCCTTTTCTCTGGAATCCGATTCATTCAAAAACTCATGCCTCCCACAGATTTCTGATGTCTTTAGAAATAGGACTTTTCCAATTTCCTCATCAATTATGGGAGGAGGAAATTTTGGCTACCACAATCTACTATGGCTTTTGTGCAGGAAAAGAATAAAGTAGAAGGACAAAAATATAATATGTCAGGGTAGAAAAAGAAAGAGATCAATAGATCACTGAAGGAGCAGAAGAGTGATTCGCTTCTGTCTGTGTCCTAATTCTCATTGCAGTATGGTTTAGAGACAGTCTCACTATGAATCTTTCAAAGGTGAACATTTATAACCACCCTTCTCACTGTATGCAAGGGGGAAACGCATCTGAGATAACTATTCTATGATCAACCTGATGATATAAGCAAAGCTGCCTGTCTGAGCCAGGAAGACTAATTTACTAACTAAATTACTAACTAAATAAATTACTAATTTACTAACTAATTCCCACCCCTCATTATTTTATGATGTTTTGGAATTTGGAAGGAGAAGGAGAAATTACTTGATAAAGAAAGGTCTGTTTTTTTCCCTACTGGATCAGATACTAGTGTATGGGAGTTAAGAAGACAAACTGGCACCTGTAAGCTTCTTAGTGGTGGAGGAAAATGTGAACTGGAAGAAAGGGGGCAAGTGGAGGTAACTGACCTTGGAGATGAAGTTTCCCTTTGAGTTAAGAAAGTTTGAACCCCCCAAAACAGCTTTCTTATTTTTACTACATTTGAGAACTAGAATTCTATCATTTGCCAACTAGATAACTTTTGTACTCTTTGTAATTTTTTTTTTACCATAACATTTAAGATATATTGGTAATAGCAACTTATTAAAGTTGTTCTAAGAAGATCCAAAGAAAGAAACTTGAGTTCATTCATGGACCTACTCTCCCAAAGAGGGCAGAAGCAGTTGGAAGCTGTTCACAGTAGGTCAGTCAGTGTCTTTCCTCCCATTTCTCCATGCCTTAGAAAGACACATATTACTTGAAGATATATATCTATCTGCTAACAATCACTCAATAGCGGCCATTGTCTGCAACTGAATGCTTTATACCAGCTCTGCCTAGTGCCCAGGAAGCCATCACTGGTCATCTCCACCACTCAGCTCTCGGTGCGTGGTACCAGGCAGCCCTGTGATCAGAGTTCCATTAACCTGTAGGTATAATTAGTGTCTCTCACTGGAGTCATTCAGGGGATGCCCTCTCTCCCCTGAGTTTACCGCCCTCAAATTTCACTGCAATTCCACTTTTCAGATTTTATTTCTTCGCTTTAAGGCCTCTCCCACCCCACTCCTCCAAACAGTTCTCAGGTGCATCACAATTCTGTTGGACCAATTCATTTTACATAGTGATTTTTAACAGTAATGGAATTTCCCCTCTATTCTGTACACTGGGGCAGGGAGCAGGAAAGAACATACTGAATACATGAAGGGTGGAGAGCAAAAAAGTTAGCAGACTGGAAAGGAGAGGCATACAAAGTGAAAATATTTAGGAAGTTGTAGCTCCTGAAGTAGACGCCAGTTACTTATAGCTCTCACTTCAGAGTTGGATCTGATAAAGTAGAATCGGGGGTGGGGAGGGTTGTGGGGTAAAATATGGAAGTGTCTGAGAATTCCACATACATTGGGTCTGCTGGAGTTGGAAACATTTGCTGCAGGGTGGTGGTGTGCAGAGCGGGGGAAGGTGGGAAGTTACATTTTGCTGTGGGTGGGTCATGCATTTAATGGTTGGAGTTTAAGTGAAAGAATAGGTGGATATGTACAGATGTGAAGAGGGTGTATAAAGAGTGGGAAGTGCATTTGCTAGTTCTTCTATTTGTAAGGAAACAAAGGAAAATGTGTTTAGAGGATAGGACAGGACTAGGGAACAGAATTCTTCCACAATTAAATAAGGCAAAACTGCTGGAGTTTCTCTTCTGATTAATACAGAAAGGGTTTGGAGGGGTGATACAATTCCTGTTTTCTTTTTGTTTATTATGTATTACTGGTCAACAGTGAGATTGTTACTGACTTAAAAAGGCCCTAATCTGTAGTATCTTGGTGTGCTGAACATGAATATAACCCTGAAAAATTTTTATTAGCTCTCATCTTGAAGATATTTCATATAATTAATTTTATATGTTTCACCGTGTAAATTTATCCAGTAGGACTGCAACAACATCCTAAATCAGCCTAGAATGATGTAATATTGCATCGCATTGCATAATACCATCATGCACACATCATCCAGAGTAGATTGCATCATTTTCTTTTTTTTTTTTTCCATTTTTTTTTTATTGTTATTTGTGTCTTTTACATTTTGTATTC
>PVIJ01001440.1:131093-199748 GCA_004024925.1 Scalopus aquaticus | reverse complement strand
AGAAAGCAACATTCAGCAGGGTAGGAGGGGAGGGGGAGGGCTCAAAAGGGGGGAGGAGGGGAGCACGGAGGACTATGGTGATGGCTCCACAGGTGAACAGGTGTTGGTAACTTATGGGGAATACATAATAATGTAAAAGATACGAATAACAAAAATAAATATTATATTTAAAAAAAAAAAAGAACACAAGGGACCATGGAGATGGATCACGGATGAACTGGTGGTGGGCTACCCAAGGGGAATACAAAATGTAAAAGGCAAATAACAATAAAAAAATAATAAAATAAAATTTCAAAAAAAAAAGAAATATTTAAAAATATAAAATAAAATAAAGTAAGCTGACGTCAGCAGTGTACTATATAAAGCCTTGTCGGAAAGGTTGAGCATTGAAAATATTTCAGACTTTGTGTGAGGCAGTTTAAGCTGCTGTTCCATAGAACTGTTATTATTTTATCCATTTAGGCACAATACAGAACAGTAATGCCTCAAAAGTGCGTTAATAGTGTGGACAATTGCTGCTGTGTTTGTGGGGAAGTGACATTTGCCAACCAGAAGAAAAGTTATCACTTCTCAAGTGAAGAAGGCTTACCATCTTTACTTTGGATGCAAGGTTGGTGACCAAGACAAGGCTTGGACCCCTCATATATGCTGTGCTACATGGACAACACAGCTTTCACGGTGGTTAAATGGCAAAAGACCATCAATGCTGTTTGCAGGTCCCATGGTGTGGAGAGAGCCAAGCAACCACATAAAAGACTGTTACTTCTGCTTGGTCCCTCCTCTTTCCAGTGGAATAACGAAGCAAAAGAAGTCGAGAATAGTCTACCCAAACATTCTGTCTGCATTGAGATGACCGGTTCAACAACTTGCTGCAGGGTGATGCAAAACAAGCCTAGAAGGCTTTTCGCCTAGTGTCTACAAACTTTCTTGGGAATGTTAGGGCAGAAAACTACAAGGAACTAGTGGAAGACATGCTGATGCAGTATCAGAAACTTGGCTGCAATACGTCTCTAAAGATCCGCTTCCTTCATTCCCATCTGGATTTCTTCCCTGAAAACTGTGATACGGTTAGTGATGAACATGGCGAACTTTTTCATCAAGATAATGCATCAATGGAACAAAGATACCAGGGAAAATGGTCCACTACAATGCTGGCTGACTACTGCTGGACACTTTCCAGAGATGCTCCTGAACAGCTGTACAAGAGACAAGTGAAGAAATCTAAGAAGTAGTCTATGACTTGATCTTTTACAGGTATTAACGGTAGGCCTATTACTATTGGCATGCATTTCATGACGTGAACATCCATTTATTGCAGATTACAAAAAAAACTAGAGCCAAAATTAGAATTTGACTGTCATATTCGTGTTGAGCACATACAAATTGATAGGAAATGACTAATTTTATTTCAGTAACATGACTTTTGTAAAAATTTGTTGACCAGTGATTGGCATACATTTCGTGATATAAACATCAATTTATTGCCGATTAAAAAAATACTAGAGCCAAAATTAGAATTTGACTGTCATATTCGTGTTGAGCACATACAAATTGATAGGCAATGACTAATTTATTTCAGTTATATGACTTCTGTAAAAATTTGTTGACCAGTGTAATCAACATCTACATTTAATATTTAATATAGGCTTTTCCCAGAAAAGCTGTCATTAGGTTGATTGCATGTCTCACAATAGACTGGTCTAGATGTGGGAAGGTACCATTAGATACGACACATGTACCTCTGGTCCCCCTCCCTTGCTTGAGGCAGACATAGCTAATTGACTGCAGCACTCCTAACTGGGAGTACAGAATTCTGAAGTCAGCCTTAGAGTTTCCCAATGTACTCCAGGCCAATAGATCTTAGATACCATGAAGATGAAACATTTTTGCTTTCTATGTCAAATCTTCTTCATATTAGGTCATTTCTTCCCCATCCTCAAATTGCACACAAAAAAAAAAAATTTTAAGCCTTAGTCAAGAAATGGTCCATGACACATTTAGACAAGATTAGGGGAGCAGGCAGCAGCTCCCCTGCCCACCTATGACTATCCAGCCTCTCTTTTACCAAATCTGTTCCTTTCAGGGGCAGCTCTTCCTGCCTGCTTGTATCTGTGCAATTGTCCTTTACTTCCCTTCCCTTTTTATAATAAAACTGCCCTTTTGAATAATAATAAAAAGATTAGGGGATCAGTCAGGATGCAGAAATGGTTGTGATTTGTTACTTCACCCCACGAAAGAGGTGATTGGCTTGGAATGACTTTGACTCTTCCTTACCATAAAGGTAGATGGAGAGGGGGAGGCTGGGTCAGTGACTGGGGGAGCAGAGGCTGTGTTGAGCCCACATCCCTTTGACAGCCTGGGGAGCCCAAGCACACAGTCAGGAGAACATTTTTTATTAATTTATATACATATATATATATATATATATATATGACAACCAAATATATATGTGATATATATACGTGACATATACACGTGACATATATATATATATATATATATATATATATATATATATATATATATATATATGAGACATATATATATATATATGAGACAACCAAAGACCAGGCAAGGCAGAACTGGGAGTCCTGAGCCAAGAGCAGATCAAGTGTGGAGAAAGAGTTGAGTTGAGTGATGTAGTAAATGTTCAATGATCGGGACTGTACCCAAAACAGTTTAAAATCCATCCCCCACACATAGTGCCTGTTTCTTGGGCTCTTTAATGAAATGGTTCTGGTGGCCTAAAATCATCAAGTAGAGTTGGAGACTGTCCACCCCCTGCCCATGCGCCACCCCTTGCTGAGCATGAACTGTCACCATCTTTGTGTTTGAGATAAATTCCTTCACTGGGGCTCCATCCCTGAGCCACATCTCCTTCCTTTGTCTCCCTCCTCGTCATTTCCCAGACACAAGCACAAAACAAAATAAATGAAAACAAAATAATAAGAAGGTTTAACTCCCCAACCCCCAGGAAATTCTGACACAATTCCTATCTCTGCTTCCACTTAGACCCCAAAGAAATTGAGACTAAGAACCACTGCTCACGGGGTCATTCCAAACTGGGCAGGCCAGAGGTTGAACAATTTAACTTGGGAAGAAGGGGCCCCTTCCGTCCGTCCCCCTTCACCACTGATGCCAAGCATTTGCGCCCTCATTCATAAGTCAAACCTGTCCTCATTCACATAAAAATCATATAATTTCAGGTTATATCCACATGGTGTTTTCCAATTTATAAAAATCTCCCATTTTGGTTAATCCCTTGATCTTTACACAACCTGAGACAAGCTACGATTATTATTCTCATATTAAAGATGAGGAAACTGAGGTCAGAGAAGTGAAAGGCCTTGTCCATGAGATGTGGGAGATATTTGGGATATGAGTCCACCTCTTCTGACTGAAGGCCTGGAGTTCTTTCTAGAATCACACAGCTGTAGTATAAGTGCTGCGATATTTTAACTGCCTGTAGCTATGTTTAGAAAGGCTTTATTAGGACAGGAAATGACCCAATGAGTGCCAAAGCCAAGACATGACTCATTTGAAAGTGTCATTGCAGCTCTGTCTCCTGGCCCCAGGCAGGACGGCCCTGAGGGACCCATGCCAACCATCATCTGCCCAGACCCTGCAGACGAGCAAGGTGTCATTGCCATTGCTCTGGCGTTTCCCTCATGCCCAAGTTAATGTCACATTTAGGCCACACACTCATAGATCCACCCACCCAAGGTTGACTGACTGAGTCATTCATTCAACAAATACTCAACTGAGCACTTCATATATGCCAGGCACTGCTCTCACATTGCACAAAGCAGACATAATCCAGGCCATGTGCAGTTTACATTTAAGTGAGTTTTTTGGTGGGTGATGGGGGAGACATAGAAATAAAATAAAATACTGAGTATGTCAGATGTTAATAGCTGCTAAGAGCAAAATTAAGTAGGGAGTGTAGGGTGCAAATGTTTGCTAATAAAAGGGGTTGGAAGAAAATTTAAATAGGTTATCAGGGAAAGTTTCACTGCGAAGAGGGCATTAGCATAGAGATAGGAAGGCATGAGTCATGTCGCTGGACTGCGGAAAAGCATCCCAGGCAGAGGGAACAGCTGGGGCCAGGGCCTTGGGTGCCAACCACAGAAGGGAGGACGCAGGAGTCAGGTGCTAAAGCAGGCTCCTCCCCTAGAGGGCGCTGCATTCCAATGTTCTCTATCCTAGACAGCAAGGTGAAGGTATTCATACTTGTTCAGTGATCAACTTGGGCAAATGTGCAGAAATCAAATTTCTAGATCAAAGGGCTTGCACATTTTAAGTGGGAGGAGTCGCTTCCTGGTTTTCTTGATACAGCATTTTACCTCTTTCTTTCCCTCCCCCTGCCCCTTTCAGTGAATTTTACTTAGATTAATCTTCCCCAGATTGTTTACCTCCTGTTACTTGAACATTCAGAGACCTCAATGGTTGCCTTTTGTCCACAAGAAAAGGTTCAACCAACATTCATTAGGATGAAACTCAAAGCCTTTCCTTTAAGATTCCACAAAACATCACCTCTTCCAGAAAGTCTTCCAGGAATGCTTATCTCAAGTTGAAACAGAGCCATCACCTTATACACATGCACACATGCACACATGAACACACACACACACACACACACACACTTCCTCTGACCATTCTCAGAACAGTTGTCTGTAAGATGGATGAGAACCTCGTCTTTGAAGAAGCAGATCCCTGGGTTTTAAGCTTGCCTTGCTACCAGGGAACTGGTAGCAGTTCCCTCACCAATTTGAGCCTCAGTTTCCTCCTCTATAAAATAACCACATCTGTCTCTGGGTAGGATAGAAGTGATATTGTGAGATGAAATGGAGCTCCTCTGGAACTTGGAGGAGACCGTGGGAAATAGAGTCAATTAGCATCATCTTCAAACTGACCCTGTGATGGGTCCGGGTGCTCCTTGGTACCCTTTGAAATTGCTAGTGCCTGCTGGAGTTAAGAGGGTCACTTAATGTTAATTGGGTGGGTGACCATGCACACCTGCTTTGAGAGAGGGCTTGAGAAATACAATTGTCTGTCATCCAGGAGAATGGCAGCAGGAGTCCACTGATGGGACACTGACTTGGGAGTCCAGCATGCCTGTCTGGGGCCCTGTTTTAGGCACCTCGGACCCTTCCAGGCATCTTCATGCAGCCTTGCAGGGCCAAACTCAATGTCTTGACAGCTTCACTCGGTTTCATTAGGCACCATTGAGTTCTTCCTTTTTATCCTCATTCATATAATATATATTTTCCCATCATAATTTAATTTTCTCCCTTCCTCCCAAATCAGAGCTTTTTGCCCACAGAGATATGGGCCACTGTTTGCATTTATAGCATCCTTATTAATCCTGCCCTGACCTCTGGGCCCACTGCTCAGCCTGGGGAAACAACTTCAGTTCCCTTTCCGCAGGGCCTATTAAAATGCTTTGCTTTTAATTGGTCTGAAACAGAAGATGAGCTAAAAAAAAAACTAACTAAATAAAAGAGCCAGCTTTCCTTTTCCATCTCGGTGTGGGAAGGACATGGGTCTGCACCGTGTTCTGCCAGCGATGTCCTGTGTGCAGGCCCAGGGGGCCTACATGGGGCAAACTGATGAAGCAGGACACTGGCAGGGGCTCAGGCTCATAGGCCCTCCCATGACTTTTCCTTGGTGTCTGGTGGTTGCTCTGGAGCTCAGAACAAAAAATGCAACACTGGATAACACAGAGGCTTCAAGTTTGGCCACCAGCGAGAGTATCCTTTCAAAATGATGGTCAGACACAGGTAGCTAATCCTGTGGATGCCACTGGCCTTTGAGCCTTTACTATGCCCTGGGCACTTTTCTAAGTACTTTCCAGGGATTGACACCTTGAGCCCTCACAACATAATATGTGAGAAGTCTGACTTTTTCCAGGTCTCAGGTGAAGACACTGAAGTGCAATGAGGATATGCAACTCACACAAGCTGTCCAGTTCCCGGCCATGGATGGGCCAGGATGCACGGCCAGTGCATGTGGGCTTGTAGGGAACTGGTGTGCGAACCCTGTCTTTGGGCTCTCACTGGTGGATGCCCAGAGACTGTAGCTTGGGGATGGGACCACTGGGAGCCAGGACCCTGGTGCAGAACAGACCACCCAACCTTGCATGGTGGCCCTGGGGGCAGAAGTGGGATCTGAACCCAAACTGGCTCTCCGGTCTGTGTGCACAACCTCCCCCAGCCCTGCCTCTGCCCAGCTCATTCCTGGGGGCTCTCATGCTGGAGTCATGGGCACATGAGAGCAAAGCTGGGGATGGAAAAGTAGCTCCATCTTGCTTTGTTAAGAGAACGGAGTCAGAAAAGTTTGTGAACGTGTTGAGACTCCATGTCTAAGCCTGGGGGCAATTCTTTGGGGTCTGAAGACCTGGAAACAAGTCCTAAGAGAGACCCCCTGTGTACCTGTGTACATTAGGAACCCACTCCCTGCCATGGGGGCCACTGAATGATGCTATCAAGTTTGAGATTCAGCTTCAGGAGATGGCATGGTGGAAAAGAAAGGCGCGGTCTTGAGCATCAGAGAGACCAGCGTTTCTGTCCCACACCTGCCTCCCGCCTCCTGCAGACTTTGGGTGCACCTGTTACCAGCTGAGTCTGAAGATGAAGGGAGTCAATGGCTGTTCGGTGCCCAGAACAGCTCCTGTCACCTCTTCAGCGGAAGGGCAGTTCAGGCCTCAGCCTCAAACCTGCCTTACCAGTCAGCACTCTTGTCCCCCCCACTCAAACAGCACACCCTCTGGAGAGATAAAAAGGCTCCCCTAAGAGCAAACCAGCCCCAGCTGCTACTGTGAATGCAGGGATGTGCGAATGCAGTTAGCCCAAGTGCTCTGGCAAAGAGACGGTGCCAGAGGAGCAGGTGCCCCTCATCACTTTCCTTTTCATTGAAAATACTCACACAGACACCCTCGGGCGAATGAGCCTGCACTCTGCTTCAGTTTTCTGTGCTTCCTTTTTTCTTTTCAACTGAGACTTTTTGACAAGGGTTGTGGTGACAGCCGAGAATTCTTCAAGAAGCCAGGGGCATTTAAAACACAATGTTTCCTCTGCCCCAGTAAGAATTACCGAAACAGCACAATTGGAATCTGACCTCTTCCTCCTTGTCTGGTATACACTGCAGGGTCTGGGGGAGCAGCTGGGACAAATAAGGTTCTGAGAGGGTGTTTCCATCCCCCCACGCCCTCCCTGGGCTTGGAATGCAGAATAATTCACGCTCACATTTTCAGGAGGCACAGACACTGAGGCACAGTCAGCTTTTGCTGTCAAAGTGTCAGTCAGCTTTTGGTGAAAGTCTATTACAGTCGCAGGTCTGGCTGAGCCCTCGGAGAGGCCCTGAGGAATAGTAAGAGCTCAAGCAGCCACTTCCTCTTAAGGCCCCACCCTATGTAACAAGGCCCCAGCAGCCCAACACTTCTGGAAGCAGCTCTCTGCCATCCAATAATTCCCATCTCCTTGCACCATTCATGACCAGATTCCATCTAACAAGTTTCACCTCCAATTAATTTTGTCCATCACTGATGACTGGGGAATTTCCAGATGACATAAACACAAAGTGACAACAATAAAAGTGAGCATTTGAGTTCTTATAAGCTGTACTAAGTGCTCTATTGTTATCATTGCCCTCGGTCTGTCCCAGAAGCTAGGAATGGTTATTCTCCCCATTTTACAGAAGGGAAAACTGAAGCTCAGAATGATTAAGCCAATTGCCTTAAGTTGCATAGATGAAAGGTCTCTGATTCAAGGAAGCCCAAACTGCTGAAGGGCTCCCTCCCTAACTGAGACACTGCCAGAGAAGGTCTGCTCCCTATGCTGTGGAGGAGGAGCAGAGTTTTGAACAATGGAAGCTTAGAGCCACTATGACACGCAGAACAGGAAACTGTGACAGCATGTTTTCAGGGTGGGTCCTTGCCCTATCAGCAATTTCTGTGATTTCTGCCCTGTCCTCAGGAAGTGTGCAATCAGGTGTGCAAGCAAGATGAGAAAATGTGAAATGAGCAGAGAAAGAGCACAAGGTGAATCTTAAAATGTATTCCATGAATTATAGATATTGTGGGGAGTGCTTTCCAAAGTGCATTTTACAGAAATGTAGTTCCTTAGAGTATCGATATGTCCTTTAAAAAATACTCAGGGGTCAGATTTCATTTGTGAAACATTGGGCTGAGCGCAGTGATTTTTGTTTCTTTTGGTTTTGCAGGACTTCTCAGGACCTTTGTGCTCCTAATCTGCAAGAGATGTTCCACACAGCACACCCTTGATTACAAGACATCATCAGTTGGATGGTGCCATTCAACCATCCCTTTCCCAGGAAATAAATATTTTCACATTTGATGTATGTCAAATGCTAAGATGGGTGCTGGTTTTCAAAGCATTACAAGATAGAAACCAAAGACATGTGTCATTGAGTTGGGGTTTTCCCAAGACGGAGGGCCAAATTCTCTTCTCCTGCAGGACTTGTGCTTTTAGAGAAATCTTTGGGAACCACAGGCTGGAGGAGAGAGGCAGCTTGAAAGTTGGTCTCAAGATCTAGGCAGGGAGGCTGTGAGGTAAAGAAAAGGAGGGCAGGGCAGGAGTAGGTGCTGGGGCAGATAAAAGCATTGTCTCCTCTCCCCCCACCCCCAGGAGTGTATTCTGTATGTTCATGAGGGCATATTCCCAGGACAAGCTCTCCACATGCCAAAGACAGTACAGGGAACAGATAGCCCAGGCCCACCCCCTCCTCCCCCACAGCCTAGCAGAGAGACAATGAAGCCAGCAGTCTGAACCCAGGCCAGGCAGGACCACACCGAGGAAATGTGGTACTAAGAAAGCCTGGAGACCAAGGGCACTCTGTCTGGCTGCAAAGTGGTCAAAGAAAGCTTCCTGGAAGAAGCAGCCTGGAGGATGGGGGAAGTGACCAATACTAATGATAGATTCCTATGTGCTGGGTAGAGACTGCAGCCTTGGAGAAACTGTGAGGAGTTCTGTTCAGTGGGAGTGAAGGGACCTGGTGGTAAGTTGGCAGCAACAAGGGGACCAGTGAACAAGGGCAGGTTCATGCATCATGGAGCACATAAGGCTCTCTCCACACAGGCAATGGAGGTGTGGTGTGATGGGGGCTAAAGACCACAGTCTCTGGAGATAGCTCGAGCTGAATCCAAATCCTTGCCATCACCTTTCTAACTGCTTAGCCTTGGGCAACCTGCTTTCCAGAGCTCAGTCTGTTTTATCATCCATGAAATGGGGATAATGATAGTACCTGTTACAAACTGCTGTGCAGATTACATAGGAATGTGTATGCCAGGTGGCTGGCATGGAGTGAACCATTATTATTACTATTATCACCATCATCCTAACAATTTTTATCAACAGATGACTTTGACCTTGGCCTTAGAATTGGGCAGTGTGGCTTGAGTCTGTATACCCTACAGGTTAGCTGGAGGCCTCACTACCATCCTGGCTCTCTCTTCCCCACCTGTTCAGAGGAGAGGATATTTGTCCAGCTTCCTACACTGGATATAGAATGACAGAGTGTGGTTTTGAGAGACCTTTGAAACAGATGAACTGCAAGGAATAAAAGGGAGGAAAAAACCAACCTAGGAGAAAACTCACAAATGTAATGATAGTTACTGTTTTAAAGGAATGAGAGAGGGGGTGAATTTTAACCTTTCTTTTCCAGGGTATTTAATACATGTGTGTACGTGTACGTGTGTGTGTGCGCGCGTGCGTGTGCGTATAGTTATACTCATTAACAAGAGAGAAAAGCATCATTCAATGCAGGTTTCATCTTTATCTTTCTTTCTAAATTCCTGCCCTTTCTTGAATCTATAAATGTCCGCCTCATTCACATCAACAGCATCCTCTTTGTTGTGGGAAGTACCTGCAAACCTCATCCATGTTGTCACAAAGTAGGATGGGGAAAGAGACACAACCTTGAGGTTCCCCCAATAGTGTCCAGTGTTCCCCTATCAGTGACAAGGCCACGACCATGGATAAGAAAATAATGTACAGAGGGAAAAAAAATTCTGGAAAGGAAAGTTTCCCAAAGACAAATGGTAGATTTGTTAAGTGCTAGGATTACAGATATAGATGATTTTTTAAAAAATATTTGTTTGAAAACTTTATGACTATGCATCAGCTATGTACCATGACACATAAATGCACATTTTAAAACATGAAAACAGGAGCTGAATGTTCCTTTCTGCAGAGTACTAGTTCAAACCTCTCTGGCAAGTTCATGGTTAGAGGTAGGATCTCATCACCCATCTCCTGTCTACCACAGATGTGGGAGGAGACCTGTCTTGCATTGCACGGCCGAGACAGCGGGCCTGGGAGGGCTGTGCCTGGCCCGCTGGGCCTCTCTTTCAGGCTCTGAGGTGGGACGCTAAGCAACCGCTGTGGTGTTTCCAGCAGCCGTGCATAGCAGGCTCTGCTCTCTGAGTCTGAGTGTACTCACAGCGCATGCAGCACAGGCAGCCCACGCCCCCTGGTCCCCTTTAATTGT
Organism: Scalopus aquaticus; assembly: GCA_004024925.1. Lineage (NCBI taxonomy): Eukaryota > Metazoa > Chordata > Mammalia > Eulipotyphla > Talpidae > Scalopus > Scalopus aquaticus. Next base: position 189,242 of record PVIJ01001440.1, on the reverse strand, counting down.
TTCACTGTGTTTTTAGCACTCTAGACCCAGAATGTGCAGGAACCTGGCATTTGGGTTTTAAGGGACCCAAACTACAGTTCTCCCCTTCCTCCTCCCTGTTCCTGCATTCCTTTCTTGGCACCTTCTCTGGGGCCTGAGGTCGGCCTGGACATTCACAACCTCCACCCTAGAGAGTACTTGGTCTTGGGGGGAAGACCCCCCATTCAAACGTCAACGTCCTCCAATGTTAGGGTGACCACTTCATGTATTGTTCAAACTGGAACACTTTTGGATATAAAAGGGGTGAGTGGAGACAAGGGGGGCAGTCAGGTGCTACCAGGGGCCCATGGTCACGACACTCAGGGCCAAGTCTCCCCCGCAGGGGTGTCGTCAAGAAGTGCAGTGTAGCAAATAGAAGGAATTTAGACCCATTAAAAAGAAAATTACTGTTTTCCTTTGAATGCAGACACCATTCAGAATTCACACTTAGGCTTTTCATACCTTTCTCCTGCTCTGGAATTTCTCCCAACTGAAGCTGTTCTGAAACCCCTCACGTGTGAAACTGGAGAGACTTTTCTAGGACACCTGGCCCACATGGATTTCTGTTTTCACTCCCTGCCACCCCTCCCTTTCCAGCTCTCAGCTCTGTTACCTCTATGCTTCCTGCCTCTCCAACATCAGCTCTCTCCCCATTCTCCAGAGGGACCGTGGGGTGGGGCAAAGGAGGAGAAGCTGACAGTCAGGACAAAGGACTATTTGGGGTGGGAAAGAAGGGAAGCCCTTGTTGATAAGCCTTGTCAATTTTATTCCTGGTACAACACACAGATAGATTATACATATCAATGTGCCAAGTTCAATTACAGAACAGGTCTGCATGAAGGAGAGGCATCTAATGCAGCTGACCTTTAACAAATATTTACTGAACTGTGACTTTAGTGCCCTGTTACTTTAGGTAAATCACTTAACTCTTTGGAGCTCAAATGCCCCTTCTGAAATGTGTAAATGAAAGAACCAATTATATGAATGAGAAACAAGTACATGAATGACACTGTGGAAGTCATGACCAGTTGGCCAACAAAGCTTGATGTCCCCCACCCATCATGTGGAATTCATGCTGAGAAACATGCTCATCTGGACTACATTTCCCAGGTTCCCTTGCAGCTGGGTGGGACCATGTGACCAGTCCTCACAAATGGAATGTGGCGCTAAGTCCTGCAGTCACTTCCAGGCCAAGGTGGTTAAGTACCAGATGTTCAGTCATTTACATTCTCTCTCTCTCCAGCTTACTAGCAGGATAACTCTGGGTGACTTCAAGGCTCAAGATAGTGGAACACAAGGAGTCTGATTCCCCTAGAACCACCAGAGGAGAACCATCCAACCAGAAGCCTATATAGTGGGCTTCCCAAGAGGGAGAAATGCACTGTTATTGGAGAAAGTCATTAAAATCTTGAGGTTTTTGTAGCAGCTAATCAACCCTGGTTAATTCATGTCTCTCAGAGATTTTTTGTAGATGAAATAAGATGAATACAGCATCCCCTCCCCAAATACATAATCATGTCCAAATCCCTGGAACCTATGGATGTGTACTAATGAAGATCAAAAGTCTTTGCATATGTAATTAAGGATCTTGAGATCATCTGGATCATGTGGGTGAGTCCCAAATCCAATGATGTGTCTTTATAAGAGAGAAGGAAAGAAGGCAGACTAAGAGGAGAAGGTGATATGAAGACAGAGGCAGAGATTGTGGAGGGATGCAGTCACAAGCCAAAGAATGCCTGGAGCCACCAGAAGCTGAATGAGGCAAGGAAGGATCTTCCTCTGGAGACTCATTAAGGAACATACCCCTACTGACCCCTTAATTTTGGACTTCTTACCTCCAAAGGCAAAAGAACAAATTTATTTTGTGGGAGTTTATTACAGCAACTGTAGGTATGTACAGGAGTTACTCAATGCCTACCATGAAGAAGACACTCAATTAAATGGTGAGTTAAAAAAAATCAGACCTTGAATGCCTCTATAGTTCCCATTGTAGAGATAGTGTCTACAGGTGGACTGTGCTCCCCAAGAGCACTTGCAGCTCAAATCTATCTTATTCACTGCCAGAAAAGGTTCTAGTGAAGCTCACGATGGTATTTGCACCAAGTGTAAATGCAGATCTTGAGCTCTGTAGGAACAATCTCATTATCTATGGATGACAGATATACATTTTCATTAATGTGTAACAAAAAAGAATTTAAAAGCCTTCATGGGTCCCTTGCTTCTGTTCCTAACCAGAACCTGCAGGTAGCCCAAGATCCAGGCCAAACCACAGGGGTATCTTCCTTCTGGGATCCTGGCTCAAAACGTCATTAACAGTTTGGCGAGGAGCTTCAGGAAGGCCATTCTGAGACCCTCTTTAGGCTGAGGGCCACAGGGTGTTAGGGGAGGCCTCCCAGGGCTTGCCTATAGCAAACAGAAAGGCAATGCCTGGGCAGTAGAGTGCTGAGCAGCTCGCCCTCTGGAGATCCAAGAAGGTAATCAACCAGCCATGTGTAGTTATTTAAATTAAAATTAAATAAACATTAAAATTTTGTTCTCCACTCTTACTAATCACTTTTTAAGTGCTCAATAGTAATCTACCACTAGTGGTTGCCATACTGGACCCCTCAAATTTATAAACAAATGCATCATCACAGAAATTTCTATTGGACCATATGCTCAGACAAGAACAAGTAGGAGTTTCAGCTCTCTAAGCTACCAGCATTGTGATCTTGGACAAATAACTGTTTCTTCTCAGTGTCCCCATCTATAAAATGAGGACAATTATTGTGCTTGCTTCATTTGCCAGTAGCAAGTGAGATACTATATTCTCAGTACTTAGCAGAGTATGTGACATGCATTAACATTTGGATAACTGAGAATTCTCCTGATCAGAAAAGAAATGCATACAGTAGAAGAGTAAGGCAAGAATACCTCCTGGGAGTTTTAAGAGGCCACATTTGGAAACTCATCAGAGGCTGCAGAGATAGACCTTACTTCCAAGCCCTGCTCCATCAAAGTTATGAGGCTCAGCTAGCTCACCAATAAAACGGAAGTTCTTATCTCACTAGATGGATCTTTGCTTTTGGGAAAAGAAACGGGACTGAAACCTTTAAAAGATTCTGTTAGCAATATAATGGAAGAAAAGAGTCAGAAAAGTAAGCAAACAATGATGTTCAAAGATGATCACTGGAGAATACAGAGTAATAACAAAACCTTGAAAACAGCCTAAAGGTCTCCTAATAGGAAAATATACACGCCAGAGCAAATCAATATGATGGACAATTATACCTAAGAAAGAACATCTTGTAAAATAATATTACTTAAATAAGAAAGTGTTCCTACTTAAAATAAGAACATACTCAAAATTATACTGTATATTCCTAAATTTACTTTTGGAAAGCAGCTGTATCTATCTTTAGAATGCAATCCACCAATATTCTGACAGTGGTTTCTTCAGGATGTTAGACCATGGTTGAATCTTCTTTTTTTGCACTGATCAGATTCAATGACTTGCCAATATCAGTGTGTGAACAGAAAACCTTATGCATGCTGAAAGCAAGCTGCTGACCTAGATGATCTCCAAGGGCTTTTGACAGCTAATGTTCTAGAACTAAGCAAAGGGCTGGGGATACTCTCTTTACTGCCTGGAAGACCCTGCCATGCAGGACAGCAGATAGGTTGGGCAAGGGAAGCACTCAGTGCTTGGACCTTGTCCTCCCAGGCAGCACTGGAGCAGCTGATGCAATGGAAACCCTGAATCTGGCCAGAGAGAAAGGACAGCGGAAGAAGTCAGGAGCAGGGACTACTTGTTCACACTGATCACACATTGTAGACACGCAGTGAACATGTGCCCAGTGACTGAGTGAAGGGAATCGTAAATAAGAGCTTGCTACAAGTTGGGCATGGTACAATTTGCTTTTATATGTTTTCTTCCTTGGAATCTTTCAGAAAAGAAAATTAAATATTTCATTTCCAGAAAGTCTGGGAAGAACTGTTCAATGTTGGTAATTTAAGCAAAGCAAATTAGAGCTGAGAAAAAAGATTTTTCACCTAGCCAGTATGCAACTATTTCTAAATTTAATAGCGTCAAATATTGGTGAAGACATGTAGAATCAGTCACTATTATGTACCAACTGTATATACACATTTATTAATTGGTACAGATATTCTGGGGGAAAATGTACAAAGGTATCAAAATCTTCAAAATGTATTTGCCTCACAATTTGCTTGGAATGTTTGCTTAGAAGTCTGACCTTTATTCTACAGAACTAGTCAGAAATGTGCAGAAGTTGTATGCAAAGAATTTTAATGTAGCATTGTTTATGTCACTGGAGACTTTTCAGCTCTCATGGTCAGGGGCTAGAAATGAGCAGCATTTATTCTGATATGTAAATGCTTTGGTCCCACTTTCAGACCCCACAGATATTGCTGGGGGGCTGCAGGAGGACTCCATATGCTCAAGTACTTGCTGCTCTGACCCACTTGTGAGTTCTCCTGTCCAAAGGCCACCTAAGGGAAATGGATGTAAACCCCTCTCTAGATGTTCTCTGCCCTGGAGGTTGACCTCAGGACCACAGTCTCCCTCTACTGGTTAGGTTCAGTCAAAGGGATTCAGGAGAGCAGGACAAGGGTTTCAGGACAGGAAGTTGGCTCTTCATTCCCCAGCTCCCCGCGAAGGTCTGGGCTGGAGGCACCCCTCTTAAGGAAACCTCTTCTGTTTGATGCTGGATAGCTACAGCTCCCTGTGCTCAGTCCTCAACCCTCCCATCTAGTCGCCAGGGTACTACACTATGTGCTTTCTTACTCCTGGCCACATCATTGTAAATAGTTCCTAAAACCTCCTTGAATTTCCTAACTCGCATAAGTCCTCTGTATTGTGTGCTGGAAAACCAATTCTTCAAAACACCAAAGTCCTGATGTACAGAGTTTGTAGATTTCCATGGTATAAATACTTGTACCATGGCCCATGTCTAGCCCCTACTGGTTAGCAACTGGCTGGCAGGGCGCTCACAAAGCTGGGATTAGCCAGTTTAGCACACCACTGGCCTGGGTCTGGCAGGAAGGCCAGCCACGGTGTCTGTGGTAGCTGTCCAAGATGATGATGCAGATGTCTTCCAAGGGGGCCACTAACCAGGTCCCTGGTGCCCCTGAACCTCTGTTCTCATCACCCCACAGCTAGGTTAAGTGGAGAGAACCATCTGGGTCTGAAAGAGCCATGATTATGTTGAGTCCCATAAATTACAGTTCGAAAAAAGCTCTTCTGTTCTCTCTCCCCTCCCCTCTCCCCTCTCTTCCTCCCTCTCTCCCTCCTTCCTTCCCTCTCTCTTTCTCTCTCTCTCCAGGGCTCAAATCTGGCTTGGGCAGAGCTACGAAATTCTTAACCTGCTGCTGTGCTCATTGCCACTTCTAGGCTTCTTTCATCTCTAATCTCAAGTACTGGTCCCCACATACCATCCTTACAGATCCAGTCCCCCAGGAGCTGTCAGTTAGTGCCCAATGACATTGGGTACAGTTTTGGGAAGAAGACAGAACAGGCCCACTGACCAGCAGAGGGGAACTGAGTTCCTCTGAATACAACAAGCTAATGAGCAGACAAGCACCATTCCTAAATAGCTAACACAACTTCATGTAAATATGTCACAGTTTAGTCATATAGTAAAATATTGTACACCTTCTTAAAGCTGTTTTATGGTATGGAGAAATGATTACAATATCCTGTTACATTGAAAAGCAATAGATCTTTTTCTTCTGGTCACAGATGACAACAGGGATGAATCTTGAGGACTTTATACTAAACTAAATAAGCCAGAAACAAATGGACAAATACCGTGTGAATCTATTTATACGTGGTTGGACTTATAGAAACACGGGTGCCAGGGGCTGGGAGAGGGAGGAGTGGGGAGTTGTTTACAGTATAAAGTTTCAGTTTTGCAAGATGAAAAAATTCTAGATATCTCCTGTGCAATATGATAACACTACTGAACTGTGCACTTAACAATCGTTTAAAAGATTTGTAAAACTGGAGACGGAGATTTTTTTTTCAATCCACACGACATCAAAACAATTAACAGCAAACCCCCAAGATTCTGTTTATTCCTGTAGGTGCTAGAAATGTGACAATGAATGGGAACAATTATTGCCCTGGGTCTTAGGGAGCTGACACCCAAGCAACGAGACCTGCAAATGGAGAAGGCACTTGAATAAATAAAATTCAGAAAGAGGAAGTGCTTTGAAGGAGCTGCTTGCAGTGCCCTGGGCAGATAAAAGCTGAGCACTGATGGCCCAGGACTGAGTCTCTGGGAAGTGGATCGGAGCGGGAGGCCAGGCCCGTGGAGGGAGAAAAGCTTGCATCCATGATTCCACGAGGGCCCGGGAGGACATACATCTCCCCTTATCTCCAGTTCCCTCCATGTGGGTTGTCAATGTGCCTTATCTTCTTCCTGCACGTCTCTACTGCCCAACTTTTCCCATGTGAATTTGAGGGCTTTTGCAGTATGGGAAAGGCATAAAAAACTACCTTACTACCCAAGTGGATAACAGTGTTCTTTATTTATTTATGTTCCTCCTTGTTTCAAACAGGATTTCAAGCTGCTTACAATTATGTTAACATATAGCAGGTTGGAATGCCTTGTCACTAAGTAAGAAAAATGAGGTGAAGGGGAAAAGAGCTGGAGAAAGGAGAGAGAGATCCCTTCCTGGGAACAACCTTGTATTCCTTGTCTTGCCATTTAATCTGAATATTGACAGTTAATTGTCCTGTTTTTATACTTTGTCTTATGAATGCTATTGAAAGCTCTTTCACTACGATTTTCTCTGCTTTTTATTGCTCTCTCCCTTAAAATATATCTATTTGCTTCTTCTGTTGTACCATTTTGCAGCTTTAATCATCCATTACCCCTTCCCCACAGGGAAGGCGCCATGTCTGCTCCAACACAGCACAGCGAGCCTTTGCCCAGTAGGCCCTCAAAAGTCTGAGAACCGATGGTTTCAGAGGTTGTAAGGGTGGTTCACACCCACATGTAGTGACACACCCTCAGCAGGGACTCAGGGCACCGTTGTCAATTTGATTTATGGGACTTATTATCCCAAGTGGCAGTGGAGAACAGATATTGATTCACAGGGTTTAAATAAATAAGTGGATGCACAATCCAGAAAGGACTATAAACAGAGGTGACGGGCTTGTGAAGCAGTGGAACCAGACATCATAAAGAAAGGCGGGTTCTCTTAAAAGTTGCCCCTAGGAGAGTCCTGGAGGGATAGGGGTGGGCGGTTAGCTCAGGTCACATAGAGGCTCCATCACATCATGTGTTAACAGAGGGACCTAGGGTGAATCATAGAAATAATAAGGTCTCTTGTGAAGAGTGTTGACAGGAATGAGTATGGGTGGGTATGTATATACATACATATGCGCAGTACATACTTGTATTTATACACGGAACAAGCAATGCAATGTATGTACATGTATGTGTATATGTAATTATCACATAAGCATGCATACATAGACCTGCACATATGTTTACACATGCATGTGCATACATATGCACCAAGACTGTGTGTGTGTACACATTTGCATGCACACACTTGTACTTATGCATGTGTGTGTAGAATGCATGTGCCTATGCTCTGTGTGTATGTGCACGCACATGTGCAGATCCCATGCTCTGGTGCTTAGTAGATGTCCAATAAATGAAAATGCTCCTCTATTCCACTTATTCAGCAGTGAACAAGCTCATATAAGAGTAAATAAAATATTTCTAAAGCTACATCATAACATTCCATCTAGTAATCTCAGACTTTTTCATTCCCACTGGTTCAATGCTACCTCCATCATTAGCAACAATAATACTTCCCCTTTTAAATGACTTACAATATGCTGCAGTTACTATGACTGCATGACACATTCCCTCCAAACTCCCCCCAAATGTAGTAGCATAAAACAACCACTGTTCATGAATTTTGTGGATGGAGAATTCAGAGCCTGGGGAGGGGAGGTGGGGCCGGTCTCTGTTCCATGGCATGTGAGATTGAATCTCCCTTGTCTGGGAGATTGAAGGTTGGGGGCTTCCCTGTTCATGTGTCTGATGGGTGATGCTGGTTAGTGGCTAAGGACTGAGCTGGGTTGTCACTTGGAACACCTACATGTGACCTCTTGGCTCCTTCACAGCATGATCGCAGGTTTTAAGGGCAGTGCCCTGAGAGAGAGTGCCCAGTAAAAGCTGTCCCACTGTTATGGTACATGGAGTCATTTGTACTACATTCTCTGGGTAAAGCAGTTACAAAGCCCTGCCCAGATGGAAGGGGGAGGACATAGAAACTCCCTCTTGATGGAAGGGGATTGGGTTGCATTGATAGAAGAACACTGACAGGCTAGGTATTATGATCTCCATTCTAGAGATGGACAAACTGAGGGTCAGAGAAGCAAAGTAACTTACCTTGGGCAATTAATATAGCCTCTCTAATTATCAGTTATCCCTGCTATAAAATGGGAAGTAAAGTCTTTACCTGAATGGATTCTTGCTTATGATCTTAAGGGGGTTGTCGGAAGGATGAAGTGAGGGAAGGTATTTTGTGATTGCTAACAGCCCATGCTAATGCAAAGCATCAACCTTTAATGTTGTAGCATCATTATTTCCTCACCCTCCTCCTATAACCATCTATCAAACCTACCCCTACAATCAGTCTGGTACCAGGGTTCCATCCACATACCCTCGAGAGAGAGCAGCGCTTGTCAAAGCATTTTGCAGGGGTAGGCTCACTTCTGAGCAGCAGAAGAGCTTGCACCCTTTCCCTACCTGTCCTCATCTTGCAAGAAGAAAAATACCTTGGGAAGAATGCTAAAGTTTGCTGATAAATTACCAGTGGTCACCCTTAACTCACGCAGTCTATTATGGGCAAGAAGCCCTTTGTTCGTACTTAAAAATGGCTGTCTTTGCACAATGGATCTCTCCCCCAGGGGGAAGAGGTAGGGCTGGCATTTTTGTATTAGTGCCTGGGACCCAGAAGGACCCTTTCACCCCTGCATGGATCAAGGACCTTGCTGCAAAATCACTCCTCAGGGGATTCATTCCAGACTTGTGTCCTCATTGTTGATCAACCTGCAAGGTCTAAGGCCAGCCTTTAAGAGAACCCCCTTTACTATGCTGTGCATTACACAGACGATTTACTCTCCCGTTAATATGATTAAATTAGGAGAGGGGCGAGGGAAGGGGACTAACTGCTGGAGCGTGTCTCCAGGAGGCCTCAGCAGCACTCTCATTTCACGGCCAGTTGGGCTGACAGCTCACAGAGCTGGAGGCAGAATTGAGGGAGGAGGTGGCACTTATTAAGGAGGCACCACCAGGCTGTGCCAACTGACCTGGGGTCTGGGGGCACTTAGGGTGACCTCCCAGCCTCAGGTGGCAAGTGATTGTATGATGGAAATGTGCTCTCTTGTCTACGAACAGCTCAGGGCTCAGTAGAAACAGCTCGGCCTTGCCATTTGGAGGAGGCGTCTTGGAATTTGGCTTCTGCCAAAGTAATGGTGGCCCAGCCCCACTTTCAGTTTCTTCCTCTGACCATTGGGTAAAGTGAGGGATCGAGACAACAGACCACTAGCATCAGGCCTGATATTTAGGAGCAGCCCAAGATATGACCTATTTCTGTAGCTGATTTTTAATCTGTGAAACAACCCCTTTACAGATAAGGAAACAGAGGGAAAGCTAGAAGAATGTCTTCACCTGCAAATACCGATGCTCATTTGTCTTCTTGATAGGAACAAATCTCTATGAGCCTAAGCCACACTCTGATCATCTTCAGGAGGCACCTGGATCTGGTGGCTGGAAGGAGCTGTGAGGCTCCCACTGCTCCCAGCTTCTGCTTGGTCGGTCTTTAAAAGGTGAGTTCTGTTCCCTTGTCCCAAATCCTCAACATCTCTCACCCTCAGCACTACACTGAACAAAGTAAGTTTTTATTTATTTTTTTAAAGATTTATTTATTTATTCATATAAGTGCTGGGGTGTAGGCCAGAGATGTGGGGTGGTGAGAGGATTCACCAGACACAGAGCGAGGAGTAGAACAGGTGGATCTACTGAAACACACTGCTGAGGGGAGCAGCTGGCAAGACAGGAGAGGTCTGCTGCACCATGTGGGAAGCTCCCTGGCTGGGGATTGAACTCATGCTGCAAAGGCTATGCATAACTTCATAAGCTGAGACTTAACCCGTAGCGCCACCAGGGAGGCCCCAAAGTAAGTTTTTAAATTTCAAGAGCACAGATGAGAAAACTGAAGCTCAGAGAGGTGTGGTGAAGTGCCTGGGTCACACAGCATGAAACTGCAAGAGCCAAAGGCAGGAGAGTTTGGCTATGGCAGTTAGGCTTGTCAGCCCTGGAGGGCTGACAAGCCCCACTGCTCCAGCATCAACTTGCCTCCCTCCCCCAGTTCACCAAAAGAGGAATCATTTCCCATTCATGGCTTCTCTGCCAGCCTGGAGACAGTGAGTGAAAAAGAACCATGTCCAAATAGATCAGGACCTTGTTTCCTGGTCTGCCCCAGCTTCTCAGTTTTGTTGTCTGTTGTTTGAAGTCTGTTTCCCAGGAGATTGTGGGAATGCAGGTGCAGAGGCCTGGAGGCAGCTGCCCTCCCTCCTCCAGGCTGGGTACCTGCTCTTCCAACTTGGCGTCCCAGGGCTGTGTGCTCAGACGTGACCATGTTTGGGCATGGAGGTTCGTCCCAGATGGAGACCAAAGGCCGCTTCCCAGGAGACAGGCTGGGAGCCGGGACTTCCTGCTTGCAGCTCAGGCACCTCTCTCGGGGGTGGGGGCTGGGGACCAGGCAGAAAGAAAGTGTCCGCCTGTCTGAGGCTCCAAGGCACCGGGGAGACTGTGAGTACTGTGTCCAGAGTACCTGGGGAGTGGTTTCTCCTAAGACTGGGGATAGAGGAGAGATTTCGGGGAGGGAGGCCACGGTGGGCACTCCTTTCCTCGAGTGACTGCCCATCCAGATACTGGGCTCCAGGGGGACTGAGATCCCTAATACTGCTGGACCCACGGCCTGGTGGCCAGTTGGGGGGCAGCTGGGCTTTGTGGTCAGCCATTCTAGCAGCTCCGCTCTGGCCTCCAGGTTCTAACTGCCAGAGCAGTCAGAGGGCAGTAACCTGGACAGCAGGACCGCCCTGGCACTTGTGCCCCAGGAGAGGGTAAGATACAAACTGGCTCAGCAAGAGCCCTGGAGACTTCTGCCCCAAACCTTCAGAGCTTCCTTTGCTAATAACAATGGCTAATGTTCATCAAGGCTTGCCTTGGGCCAGGCACTGGGATAAAAACAAAGATTTGATAGATCATTTGATCTTTATCAGAACTCTCTGGACAAGCACTTGTCTTGTCTCACAGTCACTTGGGTGCTAAGTGGCAAAGCCAAGACTTTTTCTTTTTTTAAAATATTTTTTATTGCGGTAGTATTATTTTACATTATTTGTATTTTGGAAGTATAGGGTGGCCCCCTTTAGGTGTTGTTTGCGTAGCGCCCCCAACCACCCAGGCATCCATAGTCCACCATCGCAATCCCTTGTGCTCCTTTCTCACTTTGTTCCTGCCCTTCTTCCCACTCTGGTGGTCTCAGTTCTGTAGTCTGATTTCAAGGGTTGGTATTTTTAGTTTGGTTTTATCTGACCCTTTGTTTGGTTTCTCTGTTTTTTTAAAAAATATTTTATTTATTTTTGCACCGAAGAACTGGGGGTGTAGGCCAGAGGTGTGGGGGGTGAGAGATTCACCAGAGACAGAGTGGGGAGCAGAACAGATGGATCTACTGAAATACACTGCTGAGGGGAACAGTGGGCGAGACAGGAGAGGTCTGCTGCGCCATATATGGGTTCGTTCCCTGGCCAGGGATTGAACCCGGGCCGCAGCGCTAGTAGTGTGATAGCGATGAGATTTAACCCCTATGCCACCATAGGCCCTTCTCCTTTGTTGTAGTTTAATTGTTCATATAGGTGTGGATTTATTTCTGGGGCAAAGCCAAGATATTTAACAACTCTTGAAACTTGCAAGTTCTTCCTGGAGTCTAACTGGAATCCCTCCTGCTCTGGTTACAACCCATTTTCCTGTTCAGACCTGGGGGATAGCATCAGTTCCCACCCTTCCTCCTCTGAAGGCTCTCATTTGGATGTTGAAAGCCAACTTCTCCACCAAGTTATTTATCCAAATAGAACCCCTAGCATGGTCTTAGGAAGATTTATCACAACTCTCCAAATCCACTCACTGAGTACAGGCAATAATCTTACCACCACACCACAGATAGGTGGGATCTAAATAAGCTGACCCCTCTGCTTTGCCACTGTTTCCTCCTTTGTCCCCAGACCTGCTGACGCCAGGCCCTGCCTTCCCAGCCTCAGTAGTGCCTGGGGTTGAGAGGATGGAGTGTGGAGGTGGGTTAGCTTGGAAGGCAGGGACTTACTTAGGGCACCCCTCAACATGCTCCCCAACTCTCCCAGGAAAGACTGCCTTGCTGTGGGTACTCAGCCTAGGTCTTTAAGGCAGATTCCTGTTGGCCCCAAAGATTTGCGGTCCATATCTCTGGGGCAAGGCAGGTGCCAGTGACCCCGGGGCAACAAGGCGTTTCTCCCATCTCTGGGTGTCATGTCCCTTTGCCTGTGAAAAGGTGGGTGACCCATAATATGGCCGCCCCATTCACATGAGCTCGCAGGACAGAAGAAATAGGGTGGGAAGGACTTGGATAGAATGTGTTTCTCTATCAAGGGAAATTTTTGCTCCTTCATGATGTTGTAATGTCTCTGTTGAAACGTAGGGAAACCCCACTTCTCAGTGCCCCAAACAAGGGGGAATAGTTGTCATTGGGTGTACTCCCTGTCGATCATCTTGGAGGGCATGACAGGTTGTGACAGTGGTGCCTGGCCCTGCACTCACCTCTTTAGGACCTTGGGATGGAAAGCAGAGGGGTCAGGCTCTCTGAACTGGCACTTGAAGTAGCCCAATATTCTGGAAAGAAGCCTAAGCAGAAAGGCACCATGTTGCTAAAGTCCTTTTGGTCTAGTAATTTCTGATCATTTACTAACTTAGAAAATAACATGGGGCCTCCCTGGTGGCGCAGCGATTAAGCACTGCACTGTGGAGCTGTCAGCAGTGGCGACGCGAGTTCGATGCCCAGCCGGGGAGATTCCCACATGACGTGGCAGACCTCTCCTGCCTCGCCCGCTGCTCCCCTCAGCAGTGTATTTCCATCAATCTGCCTGTTCTGCTCCCCACTCTGTCTCTGGTGAACCCTCTTGCAGCCCCACGCCTCTGGCCTGTACCCCAGCCTGTATGCATAAATAAATACATCTTTAAAAAAAAAAGAAAATAAGATGTTGGCTACTATAGGGACCTGGCAGGGAAAACAAAGTCCTTTCTGATAGCTGGCTAAAATTCACCTTAAAACAGGATTATGGAGAAAACCCTAGGACCTTGATGTCTTTGGTAGAAACGACAGATTAAGTTTACCTTAAACAAACCAACCGAAAACAACAGCAAAGAATTTACTGGAAGGCTACGGAGCAACCTGCACAACAGATGGGAAATATCCACAAGGCACAGAAGCAAGACAGGCTCTGGGACTCCAGTGGGCGGGCACACAGGTGGCAAGAGTCACACCCCTGCAGGGCTTTCCATGGGCTCATGAGGGAGCAGGGCGGAAAGGAGGTGAGAGAGGGAGGGGGAAGGGGAGGAGCAGGGGAGGGCAGGATTCTGTCTGCACAGGGGTGAGGGCAGACAAAGGGGGAAAGGAGAAAAGCTGCCAGCTACTTCCCCCTTCCTCCTGGGCCCGGGAGACTAGAGCCCAGAAATGTGAAGGCCCTTGCTGAGGCCACCATAATGCCTTCTTTCTCACTTAAAGGGGCCTGTGGCTGCCTTCTGGGGCCTCTGCAAGCCGCCCCTGGCCCCACCAGCCCTGCCCAAGATCTGTTTCAGCTGACCTGTAAATGCTCCATATTTTTCTGAGACAAGTGTCTTAGGACAGTGGGTGGATGCTCCACCTATGTGTTCACTATATTTGTGCATCTCGTAGTTTCCTGCTACTGCTGCTGTCACACATCAGTGGTCCCGAACACCAGTGGTCTATGTGCACACAGTTCTGAAGGCCAGAAGTCCCAAATCAGCCAGGATCGGCAGGGTGGAGCGAAAGCATGAGCTGGGCTGCACTTCCTGGGAGGCTGTGGGGAGCATAGATGGCCTCTTGCTTCCTCTGACCCTAGAGGATGCCATCGCCTGCTGACAGGTGGCCCTGGGCCCTCCATCTCTGCCTCTGGGTCACATCCCCTTCTCCTCTTCTACATCTAGTCTCCTTTTGCCTCTTTCTTATAAGAACCCTTGTAATTACATTCAGGTTCTACATATAGGATAATCCATGAGCATCTCCACGTTTGAAGATCCTTAAAGTCTTTGTGATATTAAGTAACATTTACAGGCCCCAGAGCTGAAAACACCGGTATCTTGGGTCCATTACTAAGCCTATCACATGCTGTGTGACCTTGAGCAAGTCACTTAAACTCTACGAGCCACAGGTTCTTTGTCTTTAGGACAGGGATGACCATATTTGCCTCTGGGAGTTGATGGGAAGCTTCTATGAGGTGAAAAGAGTTTTGTGAGGTTGCAGCACTCCATGTATAAAAATAGGGGTGATACTGCTATTTGAACACCCTTCCTGCTCACCTGCCTTCCCTTCTGTTTATTACCTGTCATCTGTGCTGATCTCCCCTCTGTTTACCTCTGTGGTCCTAGAAATGACTGCTGCTCCCAGTGGACATGGGGAAGAAGCTGGTGATGGCTCAGAAGCGGGGAGAGACTCGCGCACTTTGCCTGGGTGTGGTCATGGTGCTGTGTGCTGTCATCTCCTACTACATCTTGGGCACCACCATGCTGCCCCTCTACCAGAAAAGGTACTGCACCCTCCTGTCCTGTCCCCTCCTCCAGCCTCTCCCCTAAGTATGTGCGTTCTGTGAAGAATCCAGCCTTCTTCCTACACCTCCCAAACCCTCTTACTAAGCAGGAAGGTCTGGACAATCCTCCTTTTGAGGGTCAAGGGTTTAAGTGCAAAGGAGACTTAGTTGAAGTGGGGCTTACTTGTCTGGGACTCTGGGATTGGGGGATAACTGACCCAGGAGACCCTTCTCATAAGGAACAGCAAAGGGTCAGAGGAGATAACTCTAGTCTGAGCTTGATGCCAGGAGGAATCACAGAATTTTATAGCTCATCTGCACAGCTCAGTAGCCCCTCTGAAACCCGCTGGTCTGGTGGACATCCAGCCTCCTGTTGAATATTCATGTGATGGGAGCCACGACCTACACTACCTACTAGTACACTATTTTCTTTTCAGGCTTTACTGACAAGTAGAAGTGTTGCCGCGGAGCCAAAATCTGCTCCCTAGAGTGCTGCTCTGGAATCCCAGGGAACGTTGTATGCCTTTGCTCCCTGACATGTCAACAACTTGAGCTTCTGAAGGAGAGCTGTGAAGTTCCTGACTGATCTGTGCTTGGAATAAACACACAGTCCTCTCAGCCTGTTCTTAGGCTAAGTCTCAGACCCCTGCTGCTGGGTCCCTTCCAGCTGCTGACAGGCCCCTCTGTCTGGCAGTGTCTGCTGTCTGATAAATGGGAGATGAGATGAGTCACAATTGTTTCTTTTATGTGTTGATGAGGCTGTTAGCCTCTCCTGGGCCTGCTCCTTCCTCACTTTATACAGCACTGGAGCGATTCCAGGATGGAAACTTACTGGAGCGAGCCACCTCAGGGAGGCACCTCCAACACAGCCTCTCCTGGTGAAGCGACATCTCCATCACCTTCCCTACCTCCTGATCTACTCTTTTTAGGGAAAAGAGCACAAATTCTGAACCCCTCCCCAGATCTGGGTTCTGATCCTGTGTGGTCTTGGAATAGTCACTTGGCCTTTCAGAGCTTCTCTTTCTCTCTGCAAGATGAAGAAGATGTGGGGAACAGAGAGGCCTCAGACCTCTCTTTCCATCAGAATCACAGTGGGGAGCTTTAAAACTCTTGCTGGGGCCTGGACCCCAACCACTGAGAAATTATGATTCACCTGGTCTGGGGGCATGGCTCGAACATGGGGATCTTTTTAAAAAAACCAAGGATTTCTGGGTGAACAGTTTGGGTTGAGAACCATTTATGGATTTCTGAGGCCAACTTGCTCTGATATCGATTCTGTGATTCCTCCTCTCGGCCTGGGACTCTGGACTCATGTTCCTTTAGTGCTGGACGCTTATGGCAGGATGAGGGTGCCAGCCCTGGATGTCTCTAAAGTAGTTCACATTGGGTCCTCCATGTCACCCAGGTTCTCAGTTGTATGTGTATCTATGTGGTCTTCCCAGCGTATGGACCCAGAAAGTCACGTGCCAACTGATTGAGACCAACATCAGGGACCAGGAGAAGCTGGAGGGCAAGAGGGTGCCCCAATATCCATGCCTCTGGGTCAACGTGTCAACCATGGGCCAGTGGGCCATGCTGTACCACACGGAGGACACTTGGGACCAGAACCAGCAGGTACTACAAGGGTGGGGGGGAGGGTATGGGGCCACACCCCCTTACTGACAGCTGTGTGGGCTTGTCCCTAACTGGCACCCTGTGCCCACTCTACAGAGCAGAGGCTAAGAAAGATTAAACCAGTGACCAGGCTCCACAGCTGGTATGAGGTCAAATTGGGCCTAGATCGTCTATGTTGGAATCAGATAGACCTGGCTGCAAATCGCAGTTTTGCCACTAAGTGACTGGCTGGGACAGCCACTTAGCCCATCTAAAGGTAAGATTTTACCTTCAGTGAAGTGCTATATGAAGTCAGAGACAGTATATATGTGCTAAATTCAATAGCAGGCAGATGTTAGTGCTATTACTTCATCTTATAAACTGAGTCTAGGCCCACTGTTGCCCACACAGAGAGGGACCCTGTGACTGCCCCCCAGTCAAGAAATCAGGGGCCTAGGGCTGGCATGACCTCTGGAGGCAAATGCTTGGGACACTTTCCTATCACTGCCTTCCAAATGCCTCTCCCCCCGAATCTACCACCGCAGCCCTTCCTAAAGGAAATACAAGTTGGTTCATATTCATTCACTCATTTACCCACTCTGCGACCCAGTTCTCACTGGCAGCTGGAAATTGGCACTTCCTCCTTTCATCCCCATAATTTTCTGTTCTCTCTCTGACACAGATCCTTCCCAACTAGGTATTATCTCACATCTGAATTCTCTCCTTTCGAGTCCTGTAGCGTTTATACAGGAAGTGCTCAATGACTACAGGATGAATGAGTGAGTGAATGTGCCCACGTGGCCAGGCATATTTTATGGGCTAATGCCAAAGCAGTCAAGTGTGGCTGTAAAAACTGGCTAAACGGTTTTTAGAGAGACTCTGAGTCCACAAGGACTGGCGTAGCATCATCCTAGGCTCATGAACAACAAAGTTCCTTTTGCATTTGCATCAGAAGGCCAGAGCTTTACCTGGAACAAGTTCATTCCAAATAATGTTCATAGTGCTGTTTTTAATAAGCAATGGAGACATAAGTGGTTCCTAATAATCCTCACCACTTTCTAGGAGAAGGCCTTACTGATTCCCAAGGATTTAAATTCAAGAAAACCATAAAGAGAGGAAATACTAATGATATGCTGGTGGTGTATGAGCTCTGCGCCTGGAATCTCTGCCAAGTACTATCAAACTATGGAATTAAAACAAGTTCAAGCAAGCAGGGCCTCCTCAGCTCTCGCTGTGCATTAGATCCACCCAGGGTCTTAAAACAAGAGTCCCACACCAGACCAACAGAAGCAGAATTTATAAGCACAGATGGATACACAGGATGGGCCTAGGTGGGAATATGAATTAGTGTCACCTGAGAACTTTCTAGTGCTGCTAATGTTCAGAATATAGTTGTGAGCAAATGGGAGTCTTTAAAGGGTCTGGAGTCCTAGGGGGCATGACCAGAGTGGTGCAGAGGAGTGGGGGTTCGGTTACTAGGTAGGTAGGCGAAGCACCCTGGACAGAGGTTGGGCCTGCATTGAGGATGGATCCCAAACTGTCAGAGTTTCAAAGCTGATAGGATGGGAAGGGGTAGGGTGTCTGGGGAGGGGTGGGGGAGACAGTGAGATCATGAAGAAGGGGGTCTGCGTGGTACAAGGTGGTCATGCCTATTTTATCACTAGTGTGACTCAGCCCCATGTCATGGAGTGTTCAAACTCACCTGAATCAGTGTCTACTCAGGACCTAGAAATTCTGATTTTTCAGAAGGAGCAAGAAGCAAATTCTCAGACAAGCAGAAGTGATCACTGGTGCTGGGAGTGGGGGCCAGGGGGTGTTGGGAGCAGGCTGGCAGCTCAGGGGAGAGAGAGGCCACAGCTTCCGCTGAATGAGGCGTCAGTTGCACATGAGACATGCCCACCTGGCCCTCGAAGGACGGTGATGGCAGCCCCTGGATATTCTATCTTCTCTCCCACGGCTCCCAGGCATCACCAGGAGCAGCGCTAACACCTCTCTGGTAGGACACTGGAAGTGCCCCCCGTGTTTCTGTCAAGCAACGGGGTCGGTGGGCCAGCTGCCCCTCTACTTTTGTTCAGCCCTGAGGTACAGGAGCCAGTGTTCCAGGCCAGAAGGGGGTGCCCTCTGGAATCACATGCAAAAGGCCAGGCCAGGTTGTCTCTCTCCACCCTATTCAGAGGAAGGGGGCTGCTAGACTGCTCTCAGGTTCTCTCATGAGCCTTGGCTTAGGGGCCTCCTAAGCCTCTTTCTATGGCCCATTCTGAGGACAGTCATACTGAGGGGCTTAGGGAAGTGTATGGGTCATTTCAGATCCTTCAAACAACTCAGTAAGATGACCTGAACCCAGACCAGGGGGGAGAGGACCAAAGCAGGCCCTGGGCTTCTGGGGGTTGGTCCTGCAGAGTTAAGTCCTGTGCAGGGTCTCACCTGGCATAAAGAATCCAGAGTAGTCCCAAGCTGGCTAAACTCCCATCTCAAAGTTTGCCCACAGATCCCTCTTTAAGAAGGAAAGAGGCTGCTGTTGGTTGTAATTTCATAGTTAAAGCTTATCATCATCATCATCATCATCATCATCATCATCATCATCATCATCATCATCACCACCACCACCACCACCACCAGCAGCAGCATCATTCACTTATCAAGCACTTTAAACAGGCTGGGCTCTATTCTATGTGCTTTCCATGCACTGGCTCACCTAGTCCCCATAATTCCACTGGGCAGGCACCTCATACACATATTTTACTAGATTCAGCAAGGCTGTGGCACCTGTCAAGGTCACACAACTCTGAACTGGTGGTTGAACCTGGGCCTGTCTGGTTTTATCATCAGTTTTGCTCAGTGGGCTAGGTTACCCACTATCAGCGCTGAGGCTTTGGGGAGACTTGGGTTAGGTCCTCTCACCTGAGACCCTGCAGGGCCCAACAGTTTGAATGTCAGATTCCTCAAGGGCCAGCTTCTTCCCCAGCCTTTGCCGCTCCCTGGCTGGTTGGGGACCTACTTCCCCTGCAGCTCCCCTACCTCCCAGCCTGTCAGAACACCAATGCTTTCCTCCTCTGTTCCAGTGAGTGCTGCTAGGTCAGGTAGCTGTGGGGCCTCATTTATACCCAGGGAGTAACCAGGGTCTGGGGAGAAGCTGGCTCAACACTTTTAAACATTTTAATTCTGGGCATAATGCCATTAGGGCACTGGTCTTCAAACTTTCCTGCATGAAGGAACCTCCTGAACGCTGGGTTATACACTCAGGGTAGAAACCTGTGCCATAGGGGCCTCCCTGATGGTACAAGGGTTAAGTTTCAGTGATATGAGTTCGATCCCCCGCCACATTGTGCAGCAGACCTCTCCTGTCTCTCCCTCTGCTCCCCTCAGCAGTGTATTTCAGTAGATTCCCCTGTTCTGCTCCCCACTCTGTCTCTGGTAAATCCTCTCACCCCCCACATCTCTGGTCTACACCCCAGTTCTTGTATGCCTAAATAAAGTAAATCTTTAACAAAAAAGAAAGAAAGAAAGAAACCTGTGCTATGGCCAGCCCCCCAGGAAGGAGGGTGGGGATCAAACTTGGAGAGCATCTCCCAGAGGTAGAACAGGGTCTCTACTTGTGCCTTTTCTTGGAGCTTGCCAGCTGGACCTCATCTGCCCAGGCCAGAAGGTTTGTAATAACAATGATCAGTGTCAGACTTAAATGTGCACCCTGGCTGCCTGCACAAATGCATTCTCATTAAGTGCAGGCTCTTTTTCCTTTGAATGCTCGTGTCAAACAGCAGCTTTCCAACATCTTTGGTTTTTGTTCATACAGGTTAGACTTCAAAGGGTTTTCAATTCACATTTTTACCCATATGTTAAAATTGCAAGTATTCATATTATAATCTAGTTTTCTGTCTTCTCTGGAAATGTTGGAGGCCTGACTATAATAAGGCTTCTGGATCCAATGGCATCTACAGTCCATGTGAATGGGTGACCCCAGCCTGCCTGCATCTGCTCTCTCCATTTCCCCATCACTCCCTGATGATTTTCCCTGGCACTGGTGTATCTGGCCCTGGTCATGTCCCTGCTCGTTGGTCCCCTTAAATTGTTAAGTTTCAAGTCCTTCTTTGATACAGCTTTTGAAGGAGATATTGCCATTGACCCATTTTAAGGTTGAGAAAGGGTAACAAACCCCTCGCTTATGGATCCATAGCCAATGGCAGCACCAGCTCTCCAGCTGGGGCTCTGCTCCAGGTGTCCAGGCTACACCTGAGCATCCCCAGGACCCCCATGCTCACAAAGGGCACTGTGAGGCGCCCCACCTGCCAATGTTTAGACAGAGTCCTAACTCCTACCCAGGGGCCTGCCCCCAAAGCCGGTGTTTTTCTTGACTCCAAACCAAGCCCTAGGAAACAGAAGTTTCCAACCCCTGGGTGCTCTTGCTTCTCCCCGACAGTGCTCCTACATCCCAGGCAGCCTGGACAACTACCAGGTGGCCCGGGCCGACGTGGAGACGATCAGAGCCAAATTCCACGAGCACCAGGTTTTCAACTGCTACTCGACCATGCGGGAGAATGACACCCGGGTCCTATACAAGCGCCTCTATGAGCCCCTGGCCCTCCTCTCAACCCTCTTCTGGCCCACCTTCCTGCTGACTTGCGGCCTCATCATCATCGCCATGGTGAAGATCAACCAGTCCCTCTCCATCCTGGCGGCCCAGAAGTAGACCCATCTCTGCCACCAACCCTGCCAGGGCTGCGGGCTGTGGCCCACATGTATCGTCTGTGCCCTCTGCCATACCTCTCTCTCCCTCCAACCATTCACGATGGCCCTTGAGAACCTCTTTGTTAAGTCAGTTCCCGCTTAGGAGTATCCAGCTAGTCGAAAGTGCCTAGGAGAGTTCAAGGTCAGCCAGTCACAGTTCTCCATGACCTGCCCCTATTTAACTGACTCAGGCCTCTCCTACTGGGCCCCCGTCTGGCCCCCGCGCAGATGATGATGATTCCTATGGCTGTGCCCATGTCCCAGGCTGGCTGTGAGGCCTGCCAGTCCTGCCCAGGGAGCTGACCTTGGCGAACCTCAGTTCCTCCCGAGTCCCATAATTCAAACAATAGCAGTTCCCACATTTAGGGCACACTTAGAATATCCTTGTCTTCAGAATACTGGGCGCTATTTAAGTTTTTATTCCAATATCAACAAATATATTGGAAGCAACAAGAGTCTATATGGAAAGATACTAAAATATATTAAAAAAATACTAACAATGGGATGGTGGCTAATTTGAATTTTCTTTCCTTTCTCCACTTTGTATTTGTGGTCTTGTTCTAAATTTTCAGTAACAGCAAGGTTGAGTTTCATTGTTTGTTTTTAATTAGAAAAGCAACTGTAGATGTTATTTTGGAAAAAAATTTAAAAGGGTGAGCTCTTCCCCACTCCCTGGTCACCAAACAGATGGGGATGGGGTGGGTTCCAGAGACAGGCTTTGAGGAAACAATCTTAAGAACCCTGTAAAGGGAAGGCCACCACATAGATGGGGATTTATGATTACAATGAAGGCAGGTGTAGGAGGCAAAGGGACCGGCCCTGCTGGGAAGCTCATCACAAACCCAAGAAAGGCATAATAGCTGGGAGCCATCACCTCTCCTGTTACTACACCAGGAAGTATTCTTAGAGCAGTGGTTGTCAAAGTGTGGTCCCCAAGCAGTGGCATCAACATTCAGTGTAGAAATATGCAAACCACACATTCCCAGGCCCCTGCCTGGACCCTGCCTGGCCCTGCCCAGCCAGAAATCTCAAGAGGGTGTGGATTGGTGGAGTGTAGTAGAGTGGGGTGGGGGACAGAAGATGGGGCAGCACTCTGTTAACAATGGTAGTGGGCAATTCTGATGTATGCTCAAGCAGAGCCCTGTCACCCAGCTCTTCAGAAAGGACAACTGGCTACTGGGTAGGGTTGGTGCTGGACTGGATGCAAAGTTAGCCTGTTGTCTCTAAAGATCCTTCTGGAGCTATGATTCTAGATAAAGCCCTGGGTGTGAATTTTGTCTTTACATAATGCTGCACTTTATCTCTCTGATTCCCTGTGGTTTCATCTATACAAGAGAGACTCTTCCTTTGGGTAGAGGGGAGGGATGAAAAATGGTCTGGCATATAGCAGGTTGTCACGATGAAAATTATTGTTAAGGACAGTAATACGTAACCGGTAGTCAGAAACTCCCAGAAGACATTAAACCAATCTATTGGTTTTGGAGCCAGAGCCCTAAGGAGAGTGGAGTCATTTGTTTTTACCTGGTTACTCTGCACAAGGAGTTCCAGGAGGTTAGAAGTTCTGCAAACAGAACTTCTTCCCAAAATCGACTCCTGTTCTCTGAGGACGTAATGGCTTGTGTGCATGTTCCCTGCTAACTAGAGAAACCTGTTTTCAGCAGTAACTTATTAATTTGTACAAGCATAAACACAACTGTGTGCTTTTCTTGTTCCTTTGTTCTTACCTTTAATAAAAGCTCGGGCTGGGAGAGTGAAAGGCAGAACTGCTCTCAATGGTGCTTTCCCCAGCCTCCCCCTGCTGCAAATTCATTTAGACGCCGAGTCTTTGTAATAGCTGAGAACTTCACCGGTGCTGGCTGGCCCCGTCAGCGGCATCAGAACGGGGCCTGACTCCTGGGGCCTCAGAAAGGTGTCTGTGGTAAGTGCATTCTCTAGCTAACCTCTATAGTTAATGGTCGCGACTTACTTAGAGGGGATTTTTGAAAGGTTGGGTAACAAATGGGGCAGAATTCGACTCATCATCATTATGTAACCCTTTTAAAATGCCTACTAGGACAGAGTGGAGCTACTGTCTCCACCAAAAGTTTAAACAAGCTGTTACATCTCTGTGGTTCCCGGATGAAGGTGTTTTAGATGTAGAAACTTGGGAACGAATTGGTGAAACCTTAAAAAGGCATCATAAACAAGGTATGAAAATCCCTAGTGTAGTTTTTTCAACATGAGCTTTGGTAAAAACAGCTCTGAAACCATTCCAAGAAACTTTAAAAAAGGAACAAGAAAAGCACGCAATTGTGTGTTTATGCTTATACAAATTAATAAGTTACTGCTGAAAACAAGTTTCTCTAGTTAGCAGGGAACATGCACACAAGCCATTACGTCCTCAGAGAACAGGAGTCGGTTTTGGAAAGAAGTTCTGTTTGCAGAACTTCTATCATCCTGGAACTCCCTGTGCAGAATAACCAGGTAAAAACAAATGACTCCGGCTCTCCTTAGGGCGACTGGCTCCCACATATTGGTATATTAACTAGTCTATTAAGAGTTAACAAGGTTAGTTAAAGTTACTGGTCCTTATTCATAATATGCCAGCCTCTGTACTAACCAGGGTGCCTTGTAAAAATTCAGCAAGGTTCTGCTGAACCCACCTCCGCATGAGGAGAAGCAATACAGCACAGTGGTTATGCTTGAAGACTTGTGACATGTCCACCTGGGCTCAAATACACTCCGGTACTGTTCACCAGGTGGGTGACTGGCAAATAACCTCTCTGTGCCTCAATTTCATAATTTGTAAAATAGGAAAAAACAACAGTATTTCCCTTTAGGGCGACTGAGTTATTATATAACATTTTAGAATAGTGACATAGTAGATGCCATTATAAGACATTATAAAACAGTTAGGCTCTGAGAGGTCACTGACCAAAGTCATGCATATAGTAGGTCAAGGGCTGGGAATCAAGGCTATATTGTGTGATTCAGAGCTTGGCCTCTCAACCACAGGGTTGGAGCAGACTTAGCCGAAGGGCTGAGAGACCCAGCTGCCCACAGACAAGGAAAGGAAATGCATTGCTTCTCTGGAATCCAATGGTGTCTTCATGCAAGGCAGGCATCTGACGGGAGGGCCCTTGGACATCTGCACCTGGACAGCTGTCCCTTCTATCAGGGAGCCCTGACACATGCCCATTCCCTCCAGGTTCTTATCTGGGGACATTCCTTCCAAAGGGAGGCAGCACATCATGCCCCATAGTTTTTCCTCCTGGACTCAGAGAAGTCTCAATAATCCTCTGAGCCTTTTAAGAAAGTCAGTGTAATACTGTATCACAGCTTGGTAAGATATTACCTCTGGGGAAGGCTAGGTAAAGGATATAAGGGATCTCTATTATTTTTTACAACATCATGTGATTCTCTAGTTATCTCAAAAATTTAAGTTTAACTTTAAAAATCCAAAGAAGTAGAAAAGTTTCCAAGGAAGTCTCATTTAAAGGGTTGCCTCTGCACACGATTCCATGCATCTCTATCTGGGATTAAAATACACAGAAACTCAGAATATCCTGATAGCCCCTGAAGGAGGAAATCGCAACATCCCTCTAGAAAAATGAGTACCTGGGGATACCCAGCCCCCTATCCTGCACATTATCAACAATGACCTTCATTTGCTGGAGACCGGTGCCCTCCTCCTGTCAACAGAGACTGGCCTACTTCTATCAAATCCCACACCTGACTGCTGCTCACAGAACTTCACGCCCAGGATGATGTGAAATAATGGGCATTTAAGCGTGATGAGTTAGACACAGAGGGGAAATGTTTTTGAAATAATGGCTGCCTGGAAGCAGAGAGCCTGCACCAGTTCTTAATAAATCACTTTACTAATGAGTGTCTAGTGCTTTTTCTCTCATGGGCCAGAGACTCACAGCTGAAGAGTCATACCTGGAGTGCTCCCCTGAGTCCCTGCCCTGGAGATCACAGTCAAGGGCATGGGGAGGAGCCAAGATGAATCAGACTCAGAGTCTGCCTTCAGGAGCTTTTCATTCTTGCTACTCTCCCTCCACCCCCAAAAGTTGTCAAAAGTTCCTTCTTCACTTGGAAAAATCTAATTGATGCAAATTTTAAAGAGTATATTATAAAATATTAATAAAATTCTAGTTTTTGTGACTTAAGGAAATGCCAGCCCTCCAAACCTCCAAATCAAGTCATCCAGAGTTTCTCTTCATTTCCAAATTCCTTGGGTGAGTGGATTGTAAACTGCATTTATTTTACTGCTAACTGGCTGTTCAGGCCAGCGCATAACTATTCAACGTCCTTTGGTTTAGTCTTGCAATTGTGGAACTTTGAATTACATGAATTATTCATAGAGATGTTGCTTGAACAAAATAGAGCTGGTCTATACTTGCCGGTCACTGCCCTCTTACCCACAAGAAAAAAGACAAAGACTGAAGCAAGATCAGATAGGCACAGAGAAAACTTACTGCAGTATGGTATAATAGTTCTCAAAGCGGGAACTTTTCATAGTAATATTAAGACGCTATTTGCCCTTTTCACTCTCCTTCTTTTACCAGCATTTGTGAAAAATTTCAGAACTTAGGTGATATCACAACAGTCTGAATACAGAAGCAGATATGAGAACCCAGCTGTCTTCTATTATGCCAGACATTAAGAGATTTGCAAAAATGTAAAAACAATGCCACTTTTCTCAAGATGTTTTTTGGATATTTTTGTGATTATTTTAATAAAAATATGGCATATGATAGTATGTTAGTATAATAGATTTATTATTGTTAATTTTAAATAAATTACCAGTAATTGAAATGAAACATTCTGTTTTAATTTCTGAAATGGTAATTAGTAGATATAATCCATATAAACCAAATCTCTTTGGAGTCCTTAATATAGCCGAGGTTATTAAATAGTTCCTGAGACGATAAAGTTTTGAAACTGCTAACTTAGTGCATCCAGAGGCAGGGTCTCCCTGTTCCACTCACCCATGCCCTGTGGACATCCAAAGCCCTCCCCTAGATTTCATCAGATTCCCACTGGCGGCCAGGAGGAGAACTTCAGATTTCCTAATCCCCCTGGCTCCTGTTTCTCTCTTCCAGAGGGGGGTTGCTTTAGATTATTTCCCACCCACAGGTGTTTTCCTGGATCTCCATGTCAACTCAAATACAGAACTCAGCTTCCTCCTCCAAGTCCAAAACTCTGCCCACTCATATAAAGCACACGCTCATCAGCTCATTTCCTTAAAGGCTTCTGAATTGGGAAAAGGATGTGTACTGACGCAAGGCGTGTAACTCCCAAGTGAATGGTGGCAAGGTGGTGATTCATCCCATGGCTTGCTCCTTTCCTGGCTGCTGAGTCAAGGGTGGCTTCACTCTTCCATAACCTCCATCAACCCACACTAAGCTCCCTTATTCCTGATAAACATAAACTAAAAACAGGAACTTTCTAAGCCTCAGCAGCTTCACGACATGTCTCCTCTCTCGCTCCCAACGAAACTGGCGGTGTATATGCCAGAGCTCCATCACTACCATGCTGATTTCTCAAATTCATATACAAATACATTCTGACTTCTTTAAAGATCAGCTGGTGCTTCCCCACTTCTTCCCCTGGTGCTGGAGCCTAGACTACAACATTCCTCTTTAGTGACACTCTGTATCAGCATCTCCTCTGATGACTAACTCAGTGTTATTCTTCTATTTTGGCTTCTATTTTGAGAGTTACTTATCCCTGTACAAGAATCTGTCATCCTTAATAAGAGTTAACATTTGTCGGGCACCTGTCGGCCAGGATTTGAGCTAAGTTTTTGTGTGCAAAACTCATTTAACCGAAACAATATCCTTTGAGGTTATTTTATTACTGTTTCCACTTCATAGAGGAGGCTGAGGAACGGGGAGAAACTTAACTTGGCCCAGGCCAGAGACTTAGTACACAGAAGAACAGGATTCAAATCTGGACAACTTGGCTTTAGGTTCTACTTTTACCCACTGGCTTCCTGCCCCTTAGTCTCTGCCCCATGTCTAAAAAGAATACTGCCCCCAAGCAGGGCAAGGGCAGCCCTGAAAGCTGGCGGATGCCTCCCTCTATCTTCTCAGGCTCTCAACTGGCTCTCTGGAGTCTCATATCTGAAGAGGCAGTAGATGTGAGGTGAGGCTCAAGCATTTATATCCCCAAAATCCCTGCAAAGATTCTGATGTGGGCACCACCACAAGGGACAGGGGCCATGCGGTCAGCTACAATTTGCCTTGACTCCACGATCACCCAGCCATGCCCATCCAATGCCAGCTGCAGCCCAAGCATGCCATGGCCACGGCAATCCACAAACAGGTCGCTCTACCAAAAAGAACTGACAAGAGGCGAATCTGACACGAGTCTCTCTCGGGGGCCCCACACTTCTCTCAGGGGTCCCTGCTTTCTTCCTCAAATGTTCCCAAACCATTGATTTAATAAAATACTCTAGAATTTGTTCAGGTGTTGAGAACATGTTCATTTACATATCATTTTAGAGACTTCGCTTACTATCAATGATAAAAGCTAGGTCATGGGACAGCTTACTATTTAATCTCTCTGAAACTCTGTTGGCCATTTATGTAGTATTATGTAGTATTCCTAGAACCATCTTATGTACAAGTGTATTTAAATGTATTTGATAAGCTGTTGGTTCTTTCCAAACCTGGAATTGAAATTCCCTGAGCCACAGGCTAGAACCTCACCAATCTGGAGCAGCCAGATGACTCTGAGGGCGCCGGATCTCATGGGAGCCTCTTAGCCAAGCTGCACCACCCCTCCCCACTCTCAGATCTCAGGCCATGGGGATAGTGGGCACATGCCCACACAGAAGTGGGTGTTACCTGCGCCCCATTCAGGCCCTCTGCTCCAAGTTGGTCTCAACATCAGTTATTTTCACTTTCTCAGCACATGTTTTAAAGCCATTTTTTTCACCCATTCTTACATTTTGGGGGTAACTTTCAGCTTAGTGTGATCTTATTCTGAAAACTCAATATGATCTTTTATTTGTTTTTGGAGAGAGGAACATTCTGAAAAATGAGAGCTCGAATCTGGCTTGTTTATGACTTCAGGCAGCTTATTCTCAGAGCCTTAATTTCCTCAGATGGAAGATGAGTGCAACATCATTGGTTTTGTAGGAAGTTTGTGAAGATATAATGCAATAACTAATGGGAAGCATCCCACACAGTACCTGGGACATAAAAGATGCTCCCCAGATGTTCAATCTCTCTTTAAGCAAATATATCGCCTCCTGATCATACAGATTCTTCTCTGAGCTCAGGGGCCTTCCTATGGTCCACTTTCCCTTACTAGCAACTTACACTTCTCTTGCTTGTGGAGGACCCTCTTGTGCTATTCCTTTCCATCCACTTCAAGTTGTATTCCATCTTAAAAATTTCTGCACAGGGCCTCCCTGGTGGCACAAGGGGTTAATTCTCAGCCTATGAAGCTACAGGCAGCCACTGCAGCATGAGTTCGATCCCTGGCCAGGGAGGTTCCCACATGGCGCAGCAGCAGACCTCTCCTGTCTCTCCTCCTGCTCCCCTCAGCAGTGTATTTCAGTCGATCTGCCTGTTCTGCTCCCCACTCTGTGTTCTGCTCCTCTCACCCCCCGCAACACACCTCTGACTTACACCCCAGCTCTTGTATGCATAAATAAATAAATCTTTAAAAACAATTGTGCACAGACAACCTACATTCCTGGCTTTGCTTTGAACTTTCTCAAAACTATGAGTACTTGTGCAAACTTAGTTCTGGAAAAAAGAAGTACCTGCCCACAGGGACCACATTTGTGCCTCGTTCCGAGGGTAAAAGGACGAGTTTCCTTGAGAGTCTACTCCGTGAAGGAGCATCACCACTGACAACAATAGGCCTGGCCAGAATAATCCTCCCAGTGTGAAGCAGGCAAATCCTTTGGCCCAGAAATCAGCCTTAATTGGAAATTAAATTGCATTTCCATGCCAACTGCAGGATGCCTATATCCACAGCTAATTTATCAAGGTGATGCCTCATCTCCAGGAAGCCCATGGGAATAGAGTGACTGCATCAGCAAAATCACAAGCTTATATCTGATGCAAAGAACATTCTTTAAAGCGGAACCTGGCCCTTTACTTTCCTAATTTTGAGTTTTGTGCATTTATTGGCTGCCTGCTCTGCGCCAGGCACTGTGCCAGGACCTGAGATATGGATACAAGGGAGGCCTGGAACTGCACTCTGGTCGCTCTTGGGCCAGAGGCAGAAAGAATCAGGTAAGCAAAAGATTTCAAAGCCATAGCACCTTACTTAGCTATCCAAGGTTGCATAGCTTAGGGAAGTGGAAGATATTTATGAATAACTTTAAGGTTAAGAATTTGATTTCTATATTTAACACTATACTAACAGATCATAATGATCGTGGGTGTGCCAGCTTTATTCTTTAAGCCCTTTACACATATATTCATTCATTACTCCTCTAGGCAACTGTAGGAAATAAATGCACTCTGATTTTCATTATCCTCATTTTACTGATGAAGAAAGAAAGTAACTTGCTTAAGGTCACAACTGCCCAATTAATAGGCAATGCAACTCGAATTTAAATGAAGGTCACTTCATATCAGAGCCAATGACTTTAAGCACTACATTATATTGCCCCTTTATTTCTTACACCTTCTTATCAAATGTCCAACTATAGAAGAATTGCAAAATTAGTGCTGTGAGCATGCAGAGGCTTCCCCTTCACTCACCAATTATTATCAATATCTTGCCATGTTTGTACTCCGTGTGTGTGTGTGTGTGTGTGTGTGTGTGTGTTTCTCTGAATCATTAGAGCGCTAAGTTCAGGGACATAAAACACAAGGCTACTTTGGAAACCTCATGGGGACCAGTTTGGCTGAAGGAGAATGTGCATGGAGGCTGGAACACATGAACAGGGTGTGGGCTGAGAGGAGGGGTGCAACTGTGAGTCCCCCAACATGGAGCGCATAGGCAGAGATAGAGCAGTAGTGAAAGCACAACTTTGACTGAAAGTATTGAGAAGGATTAAAAACTTGAAGATGTATATTTAGCCAATGGTTTCTGATTAAATATAAACGCCTGCTGAAGACAATGCAGGCAGTACAGAGAAGTAGCAAGAACTTATATAAAAATAACCCACACCTCTACTAAACCCATATTGATATTTTAGTTTACTTCTTTTCTATTTCATTTTTTCTGAATATACATTTGTTCACAGATTGGAACGTCACTGTATATACACAGATTTTTATCCTGCTTTTCCACTTAATCTTATATCAATTACATTGCTGCACGCTATCAAATAGCTCTCAAAATAATTTTTCAAGGGTTTAATATTCCATCAGATAGTGAACCAAACCTTATTTGGCCTACTGTTTTTCAATGGAAGTTTGGGTCTTCCCCAATTTTTACTATTATGATATGAGGGTCAATTCTGAATAAAAGTCTGTGCACATCTCTAATAACTTGCTTAGAACAGATTTCTAGAAAGGGGCTCCTGGATCAAAGGGTTGGGTAGACTACCTCTCCATGTGGCTATGGTGCGGAGGAGACAGGAAGGGGGAAGCAGGAAGAAATGCAGTCACTAAAGCTGCTGCAACAGAGCACATAAGCTGTGATGAGGGCTTAAACGTCAGGGACAGCGCTGAGAACAGAAAACAAGTAGCTGGAGAAACAGGAGACAGACAAGGGAGAAATAATCAATAGGACTTACTGAGCAAAATAACTAAGGCTCAAGACTGGGACACCTAAAGAGAAATAGTGAAATCGGGAGAGGTTTATAAGGGACAGAGCAGAGGTGACAGGAAAGCACTCAAGTGGAAGGTTTTAGTGCTCTATCCTCCCTCCGTTTTCTCTTCCCTTCTTTCCTCACGCCTTTCTTCCCCCCTCCCCTCTCCTCCCCTTCCCTTTATTC
This sequence comes from Scalopus aquaticus, assembly GCA_004024925.1. Lineage (NCBI taxonomy): Eukaryota > Metazoa > Chordata > Mammalia > Eulipotyphla > Talpidae > Scalopus > Scalopus aquaticus. The sequence goes on along the minus strand of PVIJ01001440.1, from coordinate 158,121 downwards.
TTTTCTTCCTCCCTTCTTCCCTCCTTCTTTCCCTCCCTCCCTCCATCCCTTCCTCCCTCTTTTCCTTCCTTCTACCCTGCATCCCTCCCTCCCTTCCTTTTTCCAGTCATCAATCTATTGAGCCCCTAGTCTATGCTAGGCTTTGGCTTGGGTGCTTCTGAAAGAACTAAAATGTGTCCCCTGTCACCGATGAGCTAACAATCCATCCAGGGAGTCACCTGCAGGCCTGGAGCTTAGGAGACAAGCTAAGGCACAGTATCGAGATTCGGGAGTTCTGCTGGCGGTGAAGCCACTAGGCAGGAGCACAAGAAGGCAGCTGAAGAGGTCAGGGGCCCTGCCAGGTCTTGGTGTGAGCCACTGTGTAAACTTGAAGAACCATCTCAGGATGGTGATATCACTAGAAGACCTTGGCCCATCCTCCACCTTGCCAGCTGGAGGAGGTTCTATCTGGGTGATACCTGGTTCAAGGACATTTCTTACTCCACCCAAGTCTCCTTATCTGTACCCCAAGGAGGTCTAAGACTGTTGAGGAGGACAGAAATCATAAGACAGACCATAGGAAACCCATAGGTCAGAGACCTACAGATGTGTCAAGAAACCACTAGAGGCAGGGTTGTGAGCAAGGGGATTATGTGATCTTTTCTGTATCTTAACACTTTGTGTGCCAGTGCCCTTTAAATTTACCATCCCTTGGGGCCGGCCATTTTCTGTGCCACCGCATGAATGGTATAAGCATTCAATAAAACACACACAACTCCTGAACTACTGGATATTAAAAAAAACTGTAATATCTCTCATAAAACACCTCACACTTTCACCAAAACAATGTGTAAAGCTTCTAGACTGAGTACGATCAAAGAAATAGCTCCTAATAGTTCCAAATAAATCCAATGTGGCGTGAAAAACCAGAGACTAGATGAACACGTATTAATACGTGAGCGGCCACCTAATACTGGTGACAAAAAGACGTACTAATACGTGAGCAGACCACAAAGTGTTAAAAATATGGGAAGAGGGGCCTCCCTGGTGGTGCAGCAGTTAAGTGCTGTACTGTGGAGCTGTCGGCAGCAGCAATGCGAGTTCCATGCCTGGCCTGGGAGATTCCATGGCGTGGTAGACCTCTCCTGCCTCGCCCCGCTGCTCCCCTCAGCAGTGTGTTTCCGTCGATCTGCCTGTCCTGCTCCTCACTCTGCCTTTGGTGAACCCTCTCGCCGCCCCACGCCTCTGGCATGTACCTCAGCTTGTATGCATAAGTAAATAAATCTTTAAAAAAATATATGGGAAGAGGTGAGTAACAATAAATGAATGGGGAAAAAATCTGATATATCCACACCATGGAATATTATTCAACCTTTAAGAGGAACAGAATTCTGACACAAGCTACAATATGGATAAACTCCCATACTGTTATGTTAAGTGAAATAAATCTGACACAAAGGGACAAATATTGTATGATTCTATTTATATGGGGTACCTACAAGAGTCAAATTCACAGACAAATGAATTGGTGTCTTCTTTGCTACTAAGGAAGCAAAATGGCAGTTGCCAGGGTCTGGGAGTGGTGTTGGGGGGTGGGGGAGTTATTGGGTTAGTGGGTGGAGAGTTTTAGTTTGGGATGATGCAAATTCTGGAGACTGACGGTGGAGACAGTTACACAACAACGTAGCTTTACTTAAGAACACCGAATTGTTCCTGGAAGATAGTTAAAATGGCAAGTCGTACATTATGTGCATTTACTATAATAAAAATATAAGAAAAATGCTTTGCAAAGAATCGTCTGTGGGGATGTATTTCTTTCCTAGGGCTGCCATAACAAAATACGGCAGGTGTTGATTTTTTTTTTTTTTTTCATGGCTCTGGAAGCTGGACTTTCAAAATCAAGGTGCTGGCAGGCTTGGTTTCTGGTAGGACTCTCTCTTCCTCATGCAGATGGTCTCAGTGTTCTCTCTGTGTCCTCACCTGGCCTTTTCTTTGTGTGTATTCTCTCCTGCTATCTCTTCCTCTTATTAGGTCAGTGTCCCACCCTTAGGTCCTCATTTATCATTAACTCTGTTAAGGTCTTATCTCCAAAGAACTCACACTGGGGGTTTGGGGGTAGAGAAGACACACACATCCCTCCATTGATGGAGAGAGTGTTTCTTTAGCTCAGTATGGGGTCTTCGGAAGTACAGCTCCAGCTCTGTGACCTTGGGCAAGTTCCCGAACCTCTCCAAGCCACAGGTTGTAGGTAAGTCAAAAGGCTAGGGGCTGATTTGAATGCAAAGATACTTGCAAAACCCCAGCAAATAAAGAGCACACAATAGACATTGGCAATTATTATTCCTCCTCCAGTGCCTGCTGAGTTTGGAATGACAGGTAGCTGCTTCTGGCACCAGCAGGGCTAATCATCACGGAGAGCCCTGAGAGGTCTGCAGTCCAATATGCCTGGTGGCTTAGGAACGTCCCAGGCTCCGAGTGACAGCTGCTTCCATGCTGATGTTTGCAGATAAGGCACAGCGAGCCTGGGCTTGGCTCTGCCTGCCAAGCACAGATGGTTTGAGAAATGCCACCCAAAGTGGCCCGGGGTTAATCAAAAGATTACAGAAAGAAAATTGGGGAAGGCTAACCCCAGTCTCTCAGACACGAGCCTCAGAATCATATCTCCTTCCCTGATTCCTACCCAATTCTTTGCCTCTGTTTTTGCCAATCTCATTCCAGCTAGAAATGCAAACTGGTCAAGCTGGAATTGCCTGGGCGGTGTTTCCTCTCATCTCTCTTTGTAGGGCTGTGGCATATTTTTATGCTGTTTGACTGGAAAAGGTGACTGTGGAGGACAGTATGGGGTTTAGACAGGAGGGTCCAGCTCTCAAGGAAATTCTCTGGAATAGGGCAGCTTCAGTAAGAACAGAGGTCTTGAAACCTCTATATCTGAAGCCATGTGTCGCCTCTTGGCACACAGGGAAGGAATTCGTATTGTCTTCATTGCTTTCCTATCCTGGGTCTGAGTTTAGAAGTTCAGGGAGTTCAATGTGAAGGGAAGTGGAAGGGAGGGAAAAAGTGGGGACTTTCGGTTCTGGCCCAGGCCAGCTGTGTGTCTTGGGGTGGGACCTTCCCCACTGAAGTTCAGGTCTTGTTATCTGTCCATGGGTGTGTGTGCCAAACAGTCCAAGCAACACTGCCACTTATCAAGGGCCATAGCTGTCATTGAATCTTAATAGTCCAAAGCTGGAAGGGACCTCTGAAATACCTTCTCCTTAGAGATGAAGAATGTGAGGCCCCGAGAAGCCACACCACCTGCTCAGGGAACAAAGGTGAGGATTTGGAGTAATACCCAGGCCTGCTCTGCAGCGCTAAGAACACAAAGGAAACCTGGTGGCTTGACTAGGATTGGGGAACTTTATCTTCATGACTCTCTCACCCTTACCGCAATGGAAGGAGAGCTTTCTTCTGTTTTTAGACTGGGGATGGATGAGCATGACAGGGTGGGTGGGCACTTGCTGGAGTGAATGCCTTCTTTCCAGGCTTTTCCTGGAGTTCTGGCCTCATTTTCTCACTTCTGCTTCCTCTTCCCAAAAGATACTCTCCACAGTTCCCCACCCCTCAGTGGAGATCGCAAAGCTTGGGTCCTCCCTTTTTCCCTTTCAGTAGGGTGCAGATGGACTCTGGGGAGGAGTCTGACCTCATATGCACACCTGGCCAGCTGTAACACACCCAGGCTCGCTGTGCCTTATCTGCAAACATCAGCATGGAAGCAGCTGTCACTCGGAGCCTGGGACGTTCCTAAGCCACCAGGCATATTGGACTGCAAACCTCTCAGGGCTCTCCATGATGACTAACCCTGCCGGTGCCAGAAGCAGCTACCTGTCATTCCAAACTCAGTAGGGCATAGGTCTGCTGCAGAAGGACAGAGCCGGATGCTTTGACTAGCATACACTGGTCCCCATCTCATCAAGGTCATTTTGGATGATGGCGTCTGTGAAACACCAGTACAGAAAATCTGACCCAGAGATGGGGAGTAGGAAGTCTCTGAACTAGCCTGACAAAGACCTGGCTCAAAAAGGGACTCAGGTAGATATCTAGGAGTAGGAATTCTGGACTACCGATTAATGCAAAGGGACAGATACACTATTATGTTCATTGTAGCACTATTTAAAATATCCAAGTGATGGAAGCAACCTAAATGTCCAACAGCAGAAGAGTGGCTAAAGAAGAACTGGTCTATATACACAATGGAGTACTACTCAGCTATATAAAAGGTGAACTCTTGCTTTCTGCAACAACACAGATTGAATTAGAGGAGATTATGCTAAGGATAATAAGTCAGAAGGAGAAATACAAATACTGGAAGATTTCACTCATGTGGAATATAAAGAACCAAAACAAAGGAACAGACCAAACCAAAACAAACCCTAGAAATCTTACTATAGAATTGAGGCTATCGGGGGGGTAGGTGGGAGGGGTAAGGAGCAAAGGGTAGGAGGGGATCCTAGGGGACTGTGGTGAAGGATTATGGTGCTTTGGTGGTGGATGTGGTGTGGTGACAGACATCTGAAGAAGTGTGAACCTGTACTGCTAAAATATATATAGTGTGAACTGACATTACCTCAATAAAAAAAAAAATACAAAGTTTTGAGTCATCATTTAACCAACATCCCTCAAAGCTTGAGGCATCCAACACCAAGCTTCACTTGGTTAATGCCTTTGTATGGCTCATGTTCTCATAGGGGGTAAAGGGGACAGACAATAAATATGTAAACTACTAAATGAACAGGGCCCCTTCAACTGATTATAGAACTTGTAACGGAAAGTGATTGGCGGTGGTGGGGGACAACTTGGGAGAAACTTCTGGAGAAGAGTTGGAAGATGACCCACAGCCTTGATTGACTTCCTCAGCTCTGCCTCCTTTTTCCTGGCTACGAGTTCAAGACTTAATCACAGGAGAAGAGAAGGGCAGAAACCTGACTCTTCCCAGGCAGCTGTTACGTGTTGGGTACTACACATGTCCCTCATGCTCTCACTCAATGTCCTAGAGCTCCATGGGGCAGGCCCCATTTTCCAGGAGACAACACAGACACCATCCAGGTGGGAAAGAGAAGTGGCAGGATTTGAACCCACGACTGTCTCGGTCCTTCTTTCCTGCATCCTGTTGCCTTTCACAGCTACTTTGCATGATCATCTCCACACTCCACAGTCTACACGCCTGGGGACTTGAGAAACATAGCCCTAAGAATCTGGGGATGGTGAGGACCACACTGGCATGGCAGGGGACTCTGGTTCTGGGAAGGCTGGTGAGGACCTGACTAGATCCACTCCACCCTGTGTCTTGGTAGTACAGCCGCAGTGCTCTCCTGCCTGCTGGAGAGCCCATTTCCAGCTACTTTTAATTTGGAGCAAACTAGCTGCTCCCCTATGGTCCCGAAGTTAATAGGATGTCTGTGCAGCAGTGCTAGGATAAGCAGCCCTGAACAAATTATTCCCGCCTGTAATAAGGGTTATCTGGAAAAGAGGCCTGGTAGCCTTAGAGAGGAACGGTCTTGATGTGGAAAGAGGTCTTCTCTCCCCTCTGCCATGGGTCTATGGGGAACCCAGAGAGCACCTGGCTAGTGAAATTAGGGAGAAATGGGCCAGCCATGGTGGAGACAAGGAAGAGAGACACTCAGGCTGAGACGAGAGTTACTGGGTTTTGGGAAGGCAAGACAAGCACATCTCTCCCCTGCGGACTCTGGCTTGGGACTAGAGAGGCAGGAATGGACCAGAAAAACCCAAGACTGAACTTTCTGCTTCTGCCAAGGCAGTTGCACTCAGATTCCTGGATGTAGCCAAAGGAGTTGGCTGTCCAAATACCAACTCAGTCACTGGCAAGACACTGAGCACAGGGACCAGGGGGTACTGGGGACGCTCTCTTCACCTGACATAAGCTGAGCCTCTCAAGAGACAGGTGGTCCTGGTCACACAGGTCCTGAAGTCCCCAGCATCAAATCATTGCTTTCCCAACAACTCCAGTAAACAGCGGACATCTCAATTCAAACCGCAAGACACCCCAAACCTTGTGGATTTCCCCACTGACAAGACCACTTCTCACACTTGTCCTATGAGAAGGGAGAGTCATGCGGGAGGGTCCCTTGTGAGCACAGAGCCCACTGAGTGTCCAGTGGTGCCCTGGTCCCAGCAGCCCTGCCCGAGAGGTGATGGTGATGCTGGGAGAGCACACGAGTGGCCATCTTGCTGGCCTGGGACAGCAGAACATCCTCTTTCCCCATAAAACTTACTTTTTTCCCCAGGCCACACCACATATGGGCTGTGTGCTTGTAAGAGGCCCAGTTGGTGTAGCAGACAACCCTACTTACAAAATGAGTGGGATACTGGGGACACTCTGCTGGTGACGAGGTGGGGGAGCAATGTCTGCAGGGGCATCGCATTTCCTCTAAGTCTGAGTGGAGAGGTAGGCGCCTGGTCTCAGCAGGACCTGGCTTCTAATAATAGCACTGCCACCTGGGCCACTGGTCTCATGCTCAGTTTCCTTAGCTGTTAAAATGTGGTTACAGCTCCTACTTCCAGGGTCAGGGCTGGGAAGAGACTGGAGAGGAGCCTAGGACAGAGTTTAAGGAGGGACTCACCCTCAGTTCCCTGTAAATGCAAGGTCAGCTGGTGCCCTGCTAGCTGCCATCTTGTCACTAGTATTATCCTCACTAAATTAGAAGACAATCTCTCACAGCTGATAATGCTATAATCTCCAATTATAAGTGAGGCATCTCAGCCTGGGGAGCTTGTACAACTCACACAAGCCTCACACAGCTGGTGGATGACAGAGCTGGGACTCAAGCCCACCTCCAAGTTCAAGGTCATTTTCTTGAGGGCCTGAAACAGCATGGGGAGGAGACAACAGGAACAGAGTGTCTCAGTAGGTTCTGAAACTAAGGTCTTGTCCAACACAGAAAGAAGGAACCTGGGGGAAGTGTGGGAGTTGGGGCTCCAGGGCCTTCTCCTTGACATAAATCTTACACAGTCAGCCCCCATCCCCTCCCTACCCAGCAACCATGTGGGTGGCCAGAACAACTAGAGGCTCTCCTGAGCTGGATTCCTCCCTCCTGCTGACTCTGTCCTAGCCGTCTGCTCCTGGGGTGACAAATGGGTTCCCAAAGTACAGGAGGAAATGGGCTAAAGCCTCCAGCTAAGAGAGGAGTTTGTACAATTGCCCAGGGGCTCCTTGAGGGGAGCTGGAGAGCTGAATGCTAGAAAAGAGAGAAGCAGGCTCCCCCAGACCCTTAGTTTACAGGCACCTAACCAGGAGCTGGACTTCTGAATTAAACAGTAGGGGTGGGGCGTGGGAGGAGTCCTGGCTTAGGGAATCAACTGTACCTCCTAAATAAGTGAATTATGTGTGAGAAATGACTCCAAGGTCAGTCTCAGCATTGGGTGGAGCCTTAGGGAAGCAAGCTCCAGGAAAGGATAAGAAAGTTCTAGAGAGGCTGCTCCCAGGGTCTGTCTGGCACCTAAGAAACATGTAGTGAGTGCGTAGGAGTCCATGCCCTGAGGTCTGCAGGGGCCCATGGGTATCAGCTAATAGCAGCAATCACGCTGGTCCAAGTCTCCTTAGTGCTTATTCTGTGTGGGGAGCTTTATACGCACAATCTCCTCTAATCCCACAAGGAGGGCACTATGACTTCATTCCATAGATTAGGTAACCGAGGCCGGAGAGGCTCTGAGGCCAGAGGGGCGAGGCACCGAGCTGCAGGTGTCCCAGCCAGTGTGCAGAATCTGGCAACCAAATGTACTTCCCACTGCATAAGTGATTTACAAATTTTTTCTTTTAAGCAAGAGAAAGTCTTTAAATTTCAGAGAATTTCGCCATGTAAAACAAAGCAAAGTAGAGCTGAAGGGGGAGGAGTGGAGGTGCCAGAGTTCTGCCCACACAGTCTCCTCTCTTGGGGACCATGTAAATGTTGTTTTTGAGACACTGAAAAAGATCAGGCAGGTATTGGAAGGATTTCTTTGGCTGGAGGCTCAACTTCTTGTCACAGACAAAGGTCCTGCTGCTGAGCAGAGTGCAGAGAGCTTTCCTGAGCCCCTCTGAGACAGAGGCAGCATGAGCCATCTAGAAAGCACCCAGTTAATCTAGAAAGCATGTACTTGGCGCACCATCTTAGGTGTCCTGGCTGGTGTCTGAACAACCTAGTGCAGTTTTATTCATTTAGTACAGTATGTCCTCACCTAAAGTCATCAATAGGTTCTTGGAAACCGCAACTTCACACATTTGCACATGTCAAAACCAATCTTATCATAGGTTGATTAACATAAGCAAGAATTAAGTTCTGTGGCAAATTTCTGGTTACAAAAAAGATCATCAAACTTCTAAAGGCTCAGAACACTTCTGATATTGATCAATCAGGTACATTCATTCATTCATTTTCCAATCTGCTTTTTCCCATTCAGGGTCCCAGGTGGCTAGAGTCTATGCTGGAAGCTCAGAATACGAACAGGACCCTGGACAGGACACCCTTCCATCAGAGGGCACATCACACACACCCACACTCACTCTGAATGGCACAACTGAGACACTCATGGGCAGTGAACCTCATATACACATTTTTAGGGTGTGTGGGAGGAAGTCAAACCCCTGGAGAAAACACACTCAGACATGTGGAGAACCTACAGAATCCACGCAGACAGTGGCCCCAGAAGAAAACAGATTTTTTTCCTCGTAAACTTTATTTCCAAATGAAATTATGTTATTCGTGGACTTGCTGGACTGTCAGCAAAGCACCCACTCTGGGTCGGGCACGAGAACAGTAGCTCTGGTGACGGCAGTGAGTAAAAAAATGTATTTGGTCCCTGCCCTCATTAAGTCTAGTAGGGAAGACAGCATTCAGCAGTCCTAAAAGGAACATGGATCACAGACTGTGATCAGGGTTATGAATGAAGAGCACAAGGTCAAGGAGACATGTGAGCACAGGGACCTGGTCAGTTCATCTCTGAAAGGCCAATGATGAGAAATCCCGGCCACCCAATAGCTTAGACCAACAGGAAGGGATTACTGGCATTAGGGGGAGGTAGGCAGGGCAGGGAGGGGTGTTCTTGGCTCTTCCTGCCCCCCAGGCATTCTCAAGGCAGGTAAGAAAGAATCAATTGTCCCCAGGGCCAGACCCTGGAGATACCCGGTCCTATAGAATCTTCATGTTCTTCAATCCTTCTCCTAGAGGTTGGATTATTGTGAATCAGGACTCAATGCAATAAACAAGGACTAAGTGAAATCACAAAACCAGAAATCATCAAACAACTGTCAAGTGTTTGTGAGGGTCTAATCTCCATTTACCTAGGGCCATCTAAGCATGTGAAAAAACTTTCCGCTCCCCTGCTCAGGCTGGCCCAGTTCCCATGGTCATTTATTTAACAAATATTTAGCAAACACCTGGGCTGGGCAGAACACCAGCTACCTTGGCTCCACCCGGCACAGAGCCAGGGCTGTGTAAACACTCCGTGCTCTCTGCGGGGCTGAGAGGCAAGCCTGCCTGTGGCCCACCGTGGGCTGCCTCCTGAGCCCTGGCTGGAGGACAGTCAGTACTGAAGCTGTCAGAGGAAGGCCAGATGACCACGCTGTCCCTACTGCTGGTTCCCGGGAGTCCCTCTCTATGTCATATGGATCACAGTCTCGGGGAGGCTAAGTGGAGGGCAGGGGCCGACCTGACTCGCTGACCGGCTCTGCAGCAGCCAGCACCTAATGCTGTTCCCTCTGCAGCACCAACCTCCCCACCCCCCGCAACCAGCCTGCACTCTTCATGTCAGCTTGGTGCCACTTTGAAGGAACCTCTTCATCTGCCCCAAACTACTCTGTGTCCCCTGATCCCTGTCGCCCCATCACCTCAGCACTTCCAGGGCCATCTGCATCTTTGATCCATGTTCTCACCAGAATGCAACTGTCTTACTCATTATGTATCCAGTGTCCAGCGATGACTGAGGTGCAGAGTAGGTGCTCAGTAATAAATGTTGAGCTCATGATTATAGGCCAACAGCAGAAGAAAATACCTTCATGTTCATTTGTTCAAATAGCTCTCTATGCCCTCTCTGTCTAACACACACACTCCTCACTTTGCACTACTCCTTTTCCTTTACTGACTCTCATACACACTCCTCTTGCAGCACAAAGTTCTGTGATCTCCCCCTGTGATCCTGCCTGGGGTGTCCAAAGCCGTCTGGAATCAGCTAAATTTAAGAGCTTCTTACCCTGGCCCCGTAGAGAGGAGGATCTGGCCACCCTCTCCTGACACACACCTACCCCAGTCCTAGACTCCTCCCTCATATCTGAGTCCTGCAGCCCCACCCTTTAATAAAGGGGTCCCACATACAGGCTTTCCTGGATCCTTGCAACAGTGCTGGGACGGAGACATGGAGGAGGTAATTAATGCAGTCATTTCACAGATGAGGAAGCTGAAGTGCAGAGAGGCTGTCTTGCCTAGGCAGCAAAGTCAGAGTTAAGATCTAGGTTTCCTAAGTCCAGGCCAAAGCTGCTGCTGCTGCACTGCCGGGAGCAGAGACAGGATAGGATGCTGCCACTGAGGTGCAGAAGGAAACCTCGATTTCTCACAGAGGATTGAATGGGGGAACTCGGGTCCATCTCCTAAGCTCTTTGCTCCTTCCTGCTCACCGCAGTCCATTCCCCCCTTGGGGTTCCTGATACATCTGCCTGGCAGCCTGATCTCAGCACTGGGCCTTCTGTTCACCTGGACTCCTATGGTAGGAAGGCAAAGCCTATTTCAGAGGTATATAGGGAGACAGTAGAGGACAGAAAGATCTGAGAAAGGCGATTAAGTCAAATCTGATCATTCCCCTCCCACGTCACCTTATGATTTGCACCAGGCCAGCCCTCTGGGCAGCTGGGGACCTGAACCAAATCATCACAGTTGGCCACAGATAGCCTTTGTCTCCTCCCATTGTCATGTCACAAAATCACAAGCAGGAGATCTATGGGCCTCCGCCTTCCCTGAATACCCCACTACTGTGTCCAATGCGTCTCCCCCGAAGAGTTTTTCCTTCCGAATGAGGGCATGAATATTTAAAGACTTATTTTTTCAGTCAGTGAAACCACATCATGCTGCTTGCTCTTTAAATTTTGTCTTTAGAAAGTTTGCCAGAGTCTCTCTGAAAGCCTCGCCCTCCCTGGGTGCAGAGTGTGAGATAGGGCTCCAGAGACAGAAGTTACCCTGCCCTTGCATCCAGGGGCTAGATCATGTACATTCAGTCTTAATTCTGGTCCACTGCCTGTCTGGACTGTCCAGAGAGCTAAACCTGCAAACTGCACCCCTGCTGCCCCCCCCAGTATTGGGAGGAGTAGTAAAGGCAGACATGGATGTCAGCCAGAGATGAGGGCTGGGGATCCCAGGGAGTCAAATGATGAACAAAGCCTCAGAAATGCAGGACCCGGAACCTGAGGAGAGACAGCGCTTGGCAGGGCCAGAGCTGATACAAACCATGGATCTGCCTTCACTGGTGCACAGTGGCTTCCAGCTGTCCCCTGCTGCCCCCTCGAATAACTCTGTTCTGCGGAATTACTCACAGCCCACCGCATCAAATCTCCCTTTTATCAACAAGACTCAACACTGCATGGAGAACTTCTTGAAACTCCAGTCACGCTAAGCTGTTTCTAGTGCTCTGGGAAGGGATCTGTCCCTCTGCCCGCCTGTAACTAATCGGCCACACACCACCAAATCCATTTTTTCCAAAGTTCTAGGCAATTACAGCTGGCTGAGCTTTGGCATGGTGCCCACCTGCTTCAAACCAGGACCTGAGGTTGTCAGCAACCCCGAATCCCAGCCAGATTTCCCCCCAACCTCTTCTGAGACCGGGGTACACAAGAATGGCCACGATTGCTATACTAAGTCACTGTGACCAGCCAGGCCACATCAAGACAGAAAAAGAGGGTCGAGGCCAGGCTCCCTACCTTTACTGAGGGTCCCGGTGATGAGCTTAAAGATGGTCTGGGCAAATTTCACGAAGCCAAGCTTGCATCTTTTGGAGCAGCCGCTCATAGTAGCAGAGGGAAGTAGCTTTCAGCACCCAGAAGACAAGACACCACCTTGCGTGCCTCTGGAACTTGCAGCCTGCCCGGGCGAACCCTGAGAGAGGGATGCACCCAGGAAGTACCAGGAACAGCACAGCTGCCTCTGCAGTGAGTCCAGCTTTAGCATCTAGAGTCTGCAGGGCACAATGTTTGCTCTTTCCTTCCTCCTCCTTCCACCCTCTCCTGGTTCACTCAGGTCCTCACCATGGGAGGACTTCAGGATGCCAGGGCTGGGGTGACACTGCCAGGGCACAGGGCGCTCCGAGGGATCGGAGGAGGAGAGTGAAGCTGAGCAGAGCAGGGAGGGAGGAGCTGGAGCTCTCCCAGGCTTTGCTGACTGTCTTTCTTACATGGCAGTGGTAATGTAGCAATTAATACAGGAGTCAGAAGGGAGGGGACTGCTACGCAAAAACATTCTGCTCTGGCTCCGCAGCTTCCAGGCTGCTCTCCCGCTCTTTCCTTCCTGGTTAACATAATAGATCAATTCTCGGTGCCTTGATCAGAATCTGGGAGAACTCCCTGCAGAGCAAGAAGCCACTGTTAGGCACTCAGGGGAAAGTTTGCAGGCAGCCTCTGAGCTGCCTGGTTTGAATCGCAGAGAAGCTGGGCTGAGGGGCGAGCCCTGGGGGAGCCGGCCTGTGCACACCCTGCAGATTGGACCATCTCTCTGCCTGTGACTGCAAGGGTCAATGCCTCAGCCCTTCTCTTGGTTCCAGTTGTCCCCAACTCAGAGTAGGGTGCTCCCTCCCAGTTTCCACCCCTACAGATCAGGTAAGGGTCTGTTCCTCTCATCAGGACAGTAAGGGGTGCAATCGGGGCTTTTCTTGACAAATAAAGTATTCTGAGACATGCCTTAAAGAAATGACCAAAATTCAAGCCATTCAACTACAATATAAAGCTCTTAATAGTAAGACGGCAAAGCATTGTGCGAATGTGAAATCCAACTATTGCTTAGTGAAGTCCGCCACTGAGTAGCACAGACTGTGGGTTGGAAAGGACAGCTCATCCCACTCTGTACACGGGGCATGGACTGCTCCTATGACACGCCCACTGCGAAGGTGATAGCCAAGGTCCTCATGGACTATCACCATGGGTGCCTCCTATCAATGCCCTCTGGATACCTGAACAGCAGGTATGAAACCCACCTTAAGCTGAACCAGGCCAGCCCTGGAAAAGGCTCCTCCTCTCGGGCACTTGTTTCCTTGTTACCTGCTTCCGTGAAGTTTGAGGGGAGTAGATTGCTTACAAGCCCGGGAACAGAGACTACCAATTAATAAAATGCCAGATAAGCCAGAGCTCATACTCCATGTCCAATTTCTTCCCCATTCTCTGTGAGTCGTGCGGAAGTGAATCTTGAAACAAACCTCACCCCAAGGGTGGTCACCCCAAGGGTGGTCACCAACAAATTTCAGCTCCAAAAACAGGCCCCAGAAACAGTCCACATGCACAGAACCTGTCTCCAAGCCCCAAAGCAGCTTGCACTACATGACTGGCTGGTGTGGTCTGAGCCACGACATGACACAGAAAAAAGCCCTAGCAGTTAACGTCCTAGGCTTGACATCACCAGGCTATTCACTCTTTTTCTTGAGGTCTGAGGCCCCAGTTAAAAGACACAAGTGTCTGGGAATGTTAACAGCACTTGGTCTTTTGTTCACTTAATCATGTCCAATGTTTACTAAGCTCCCAGTATGTAGACAAAAGCTGAGCAGCCAGGGTGCAGGGAGCACCGAGCACCCAGGATGTAGAAAACACTGAGCAAGACAAATAAGACCCCATGCCCTCCTGGGCCCTACCTTGAGGTGCATTCTTCACCAGACACCTTGTAGAGAATCAGTTTATCTGATGAACTTCATGTATCTTGCAGAGGTAGACCTCTCAGCTAAGACCAGTCATATTTCTCTTCTATCCCTCACAAGAAGGATATTGAAAATTCAGAAGCCAGAAGAAACAGCGGCTGTGATGTTAGTGACAGGCACTGACCCAGAACTCAGTCGCTGGCCTGGAAACTTAGCCAGGAAATCCTGTTGGAGGAGCAGCTCCCAGAGGCTGTCAGCAGCATCTGCCTGGGGACAATAGGAGATGTTTGGGGATCTGCATTTGGGCTCAGGAATCTGGGGGAAGAAGCAGTGGCACCTGTTGTTGGAAGGGTCTGGCAGATTCTATGAGCCAGCATCTGCTAACTCCACCATGCCAGATGGGTAATGGGTAAGAGCATAGTCATTGCACTAGGTACTCACCCATTACACACACACACACACACACACACACACACACACTCTTGTTGAACACACACTGTCACCATGGTCTCTGCTGTTCCAGGTGCTGAAGTTACAGTGGTGGATGAACAGACCACGATCTTGGGCTTATGTCACATTCATGTGGGGGAAAGATAAGACAGTAAACAAATATGTCTATCAGGAATATGCTTCGAAGAAAAAGAAAGATGATTAAGTGGATGGAGACTGACAGGTTTATTTCACAAAGGGTCATGGAAGAAGGCTTCTCTCTAATAAAATGATATTTACAGAGACCCCAAGACAGTCATCCAATTCTCAGGAACAATAATTGCTAGGGCTGAGGGAATAGCAAGTAAAAGGCCAAAGATCCCAGGGGGTTGCAACTTAGCAGCTGTGGAGCAAGTAGGTGAGTCTCAGTTTTTTCTTCTGTAAAATGGGAATAACAACCTTATCTCATAGGGTTTGAAAGAGGGTCAAATGAAACCAATATGCATAAAACAGTGTCTGGCATAGGAAACCACTTCATCACAGGCAAATGCCGCTTCCACTCCCGCCTCATCCCTTCACACTGCTCCGTAAGTAGAGGCTGTGTAGGTAAATTCATGATCACTAGACATTGTAGAGCTAAGCTCCAAGTTTTAATACTGCCTACAGAAACCCTAACACTAACACTAGCAATCGGATTCTACGATTTCAGCAAGAACCCTCAGTCTTAGATAAGTGAATCAGGCCCAGATAGGGTTGGCAGCATCCAAAATATCACACAGCAAAATCCCCAGAAATGTGGGTGAGTAGTTTCAAGAACCAAGAGCATTCCCAGTGGAGGAAATCAAGTTGTGCCAGCTCTAACTTGAGGACAGGAGAAAACCACTGGCCGTTCAAGGAACATACCATTCTGCAGATAAGAAACAGGAGAGGCTATGTGGTGATGCGGCATTCGGGTGACACTAGGGAAATTAAACCATCGGAGGTTAGTAATTAGTCAGCCTTCCTGTCACGGATGTGCCTTTGCCAAAGGAACCTGAGACACCAGAGTCATCTCTCCACCCGAAACTGTTTACCGGACTCAACACACGCCTGTTCCAGGGGAGAAGAGGATAAGCAGATGGGGGCTCCAGATGGCATCTGGGCCCCAGGAGAGTGTGCTGATCCCTCTGAGTACAAGGCAAAGAGAGGACAAGTACAATGTCCTTGGGAAGGTAGAACAATACAATGACAGCCTCACTCACTGAGGGCCTTCTAGGTGCAGGCGGCTGTTCTGAGTACTTATCAGAACACACCTGATCCCTATGACAGCCTGTGAGGCAAGTACTACTATGGGATATTCTGTGGAGGAGGAAACAGAGGCCCAGGGAGGAAAAGTATCTTGTTGATGACCACATAGCTGTGACACGGGCAATTCTAATTCAAGACCATTTGACATCTGACTCTGAAATTCATGGAAACTTATGTTCTTTTTTGCCAGGGTTCAAAATAAAAAATAACTGGCAGTATGAGGGAGGCACAGTTTGTCTTGCTACTGAAAGAAATAAGCGCTGTCCACTATAGATTGTCAACTCTTGTCCCTGGAAGAATCATGGAGGGAGAATGGAGATATTGGTCCTGGAAGAAATTCCCTCCAAGGCCATGATTGTGGGGGAAGAAGGGGAGGTGGAAGGGACATGGCTAGGCAGATTCAGCCTCAGTCCAGCCAGAGAGAAGCCACACCAGCTACTTAAACAGAGAATTTCATATGAAGACTTGTTCAACAGGTATTGAGGGGACCTAAAAAGGAACAAAGGAATCACAGAGGTGGTAACTGCAGTTGTCAGTTCTAAAACTAGAGGGTTGGGGAAGGGGAGCCCCAGAACCCACAAACCTGGAGAAGGAACCCTATGAGGCTAAGGCCAGGCATCTGAGGAGGGGATGCCAGCTGACTGGTTTTAATGGGAGCTCTCTAATGGGAGCTTTGAGGTTGATTCTGGGAGATCAGAAATATATGTAGCGAAACTGGAATTTACTATCACTGGGGTGGTGGGGTCACAGGCAGGATCAGGAAGCTTCCTGGAAGGCACCAGCCCTTGCTCCAGCCCACAGCCTCTCTGATTACACAGTCTCTCCCCATCCCACCTCTGCTGGCAGAGCAGAAACAGGACCTGTGAGTCTCAACCTAACATCACGAAGCAGGACAGAGAAGGTACTGCTTCTTTCTTTCCAGGGTTTCCTGCTTCTGACCCCCTGAAGCTGGGGATCAGAGGTTAATAACCAGCCCAGGTTAATAACCAGGCCGGTCTTGGAAGAGTCCCTTCTAAAATTCCAGAATTCTAATACACAGTAGGCATGAGCTACATGCAAGTACAGAAGGCAAAATCTCTCCCAAGGTGGAAACTGTGCTGTAGAAATGAAGTGGAGGAGGGGTGCTCAGACCATAAACAAACAAATTTCCAAGGCGCAACATCATAGAGTGAAAAACCTCTGAAGCAATCCCATGGCCAGACTGTGTTTTCTGATCAGCAGGAAAGATCCTCTTGGAGCTCACTGGGCAGCTTGTAAGAGAACCACCACAAAGAGGAAAAGGGTAGATTCCTCAGGGGTCATGATCGTCAGGAAAATAACCTCCATGATTTATGATGCTGTTATAGATGCTGTGCAGCAGGTCGTATTTGGATTTTCTTGGCCTTGTGACGAATTTATGAGGTTGGTCTCATTATTATACCCATTTCACAGATGAGGCAGTAGAGGCTTGGTCAGATTTGCTGATTTGTCTGAAGGGAGGAAGTTGAATGAATGGGACTGGTGACTGATTGAGAACAGGATAGAGTCAAAGCTGCCAGAAGTTCTAGAAAGAGGAACAGGACCAGGCACGGGGAGGGAGAGGCTGACAGATTTTGTGCATTTTCAGGAGAGAGACTTCCAGCTGGTAGATGAAAATGAAAGTGAGGAACTCAGGAGAGGAGGTAGGAGTTAGAATTCTCACAAATAAATGATTTTTGTTGCTACTCAGGAAGAAAATAAATGTGGCATCCCAGCAGGCCCAGAATATTAGCATTTAAATACAGGCTTACACAGGTGGGTAAAAAAGGCAATTTCCTAAGAATTATATCAGATTTTATTTTTCTTCTAAGTCTCAGAAAGATCCATTCTGCTCAAGTGTGGTCCTCAGAGAGGATTCACCTAGCGTCGGGCTCGCTGGCTCCAAGATCTCCGTGGGACTCCGTGTCCCCTCCCAGCTATAATTATGAGAAAATGATGCTTCAGAGCCAAGAGAAATTCATCAGCACTGTTGGCTGCTGGTCCTCAGGTTCATCTGTGTTGATAGCAGGGTGCATGTGTTGGGGTCTCACGCCCTGTGCCCTGAACTGTGCCAGCACATCTACAGGGCAGGCTGGGGGTGGAGGGGCCTCAGTTTTGCTACTAATCTGGGAAGAAGAGGGGTGTGCCCTGCAGATACTTGCAAGGAAAAGATGGGAGAAGGCCACATTGGTCCTTGAAGCCACCCCTTCTCGCTCTGGTGCCCCCAAATGCTACACCATGGCTACCCATTGCCACATCCTGTCTAATGCTGTGGTCCTTGGTCCCAATGCACCCTCGGCTCAGAGCTACCTTTGATCCGGCAGCACCACAGAGCCTCCCTTCTCTCTCGGGGGAGAGAAGCAGAAGCTTAAATGGCATACAAGGCCAGTGTGGGTGCTGCCTGCCCCAATCTGACCAACAGACAGTCCTGTGGCTGCTGTGGCATGGTGGGTGCTTAAAACAAGAATTTGTTCTGGAGGTGAGACATCTGAGATGGAGGTGTTGGTAGGACTGATTCCTTCTGGAGGTTGGGGGACAATCTGTTCCACATCTCTCTCCGGGCTTCCAACAGTTGCAGCAAACCTCAGCACTCCTTGGCTCATAGACACATCACTCCAGTCCCTACCGGGTCTTCACCTGGTCTTCCTGCATCTGTGTCTCTGTTTTCTCTTCTGGTGAGGACAATAGGCATAGTAACAAATAGGGCTCACCCTCATCCAGTATGACCTCACTGAGTTTCACTAATGACATCAGCAAAGACCTGATTTTCAAACAGGGTCATGTTCTGAGGCTTCAGGTGACTATGAATTTTGGAGAGTAAACCATTCACATTTCCCCTCTATCCAACTGTCACCAGGTCCTGTCACTTCCATTTCCTTAGAATATCTCCCAGGTGGCCCACATCTCATGGTTAGACCTGCTTTGTTACTCCCTTATTTATATGACACCAACCACTTCCCATTACCTTCAAAATTAGTCGTGAGCTGCCTGGCAGGAAATTCAAGGCCCTCGGTGATCCCTCCACTGTTGAGCTCTCCAAGTTCATCTTGCAGAGCAGAGGATACCCGATGATAGTGATTTGCACATAAATGCGGAGACCTTGTGCATCTATGTGCCCAATGGCATCCTTACTGGTTATAATCTACCTAACAGAAGAGGGAAAGTATCACCTGGTCTGCTCTTCACTCTCCAGGCCTGGATGAACTCCACTGTCCTCAGATACCAGCACAGAGCTGCGCGTAGACAATTTGTTGAGAGGTAGGAAGATCAGACTTTGGAGTGATCTTGAGACAACCTGATCAGAGGCCCTTGAAAAGGGGAGAAGGGGGCCTCCCTGGTGGTGCAACGGGTTAAGCTCAGCATTGTGGAGCTGTCTGTGGCTGCAGTGTGAGTTCGATGCCCAGTCTGGGAGATTCTCACATGGCGTGGCAGACCTCTCCTGCCTCGTCCGCTGCTCCCTTCAGCAGTATATTTCAGTCAATCTGCCTGCTCTGCTCCCCACTCTTTCTGGTGAATCCTCTCACCCACCCCCCACACCTCTGGCCTGCACCCCAGCTTGTATGCAAAAATAAATAAATCTTAAAAAAGGGGGGGCAGGGGGAATTATTGACAGTCCCACTCCATTGTCCCCTGACTGTGGTGTCTGAGCCTCCTAGCCAGAGGAAGACCAGTGCTGTGGAGCTCATGAAGACATCAACTCCATGGTTGAGAAACTAAGGTGGGGAGCAGACTAAGGTGGGGAGGTGGATCTCAGACATCTCGAGTTCTTAGTCGTGTCTTTCTCCTGCCCCAAGCTCTGAAGCAGCCTCCCTACCAGGCCCTTGGTTATGAAGTTCTGATTCATCCTCCTCACTTTCTTCCCTTTGCCCTTGCTCATGTCATTCCAGCCTCACTGGCCCCCTGGTTAGTCCTCACTGAGGTCCAGCATGTTCCAGGCTCCGAGCCTTTGCATTCTTCAGCCCAGAACCCTCTACCTCACACAAGCTCATTCTCACTTTATTCAGGACTCCACTCAAACATCACCTCTTCAGCGAAATCTCTCCAATAACTCCACTGGGAACACGCCCCTGCCACCATCGATCCCCTTACTTGGGTTTAGCTTCCTCTGGAGCTCTTACCATTCCCTGCCAGGATGTTCTACATATTTGTCTGACTGATGTCTGCTCCCTGAGTAGACTGCAAGCTCCCAGACAGCTGGGACTTGGCCTGTTTCTGTCTGCTCTGCCCCCAGAGCCTTGAACAGCATCTGGATCTGGGGATGATTTGTGATACTGGTGTTAAGAAGGTACGGTGACAATTCTCCTGGCTTCCTGGGACTAAAGGGCTTCCAGGGACGCATGATTTGGCTAAAATCAGAACGACCCAGGATCACCCTCCGGGGCTAGCACAGACATGGAATGCACAGAGCAGCTGCCTCTCCAATAATGAATTTAATGAGAGTGGAGAGACCGTGCTGTTAACCCAAATGCTATACTGAGTGTAGATTTAGGGTGACTTACATTTTATGACATATATTGTCACAAATGACCCCAAATCCTATGGCAACATAGTGGAATGTCAGAAATAGTGGAGGGGTAGTCCCAGATGCCCAGTCCCATTTACTTCTATGGTTCATTTCCTTCTTTCCCCACCAGTCATGGTCCTGCCCTCCTTCTTGTGCTCATGAAAAATAGGAGGAGGGAGCTGACCGTGGTTCTCAGTCTGCCTAGGTGACCGGTCCCCTCTATCTTTAAGGTCACACATTAAGAAAGTGGCAAGAATGGCTGTGATCATGGCCAAACCACAGGCAGCAGTTTCGGATCTAAGTCAGAACAATTGTTCTAGAAATGTATCCAGAGGCAATGATGGAGGAGATTTGGAGAGGAAGCATTTGCTGGTTAAATAAGAGGCCCTTTAAATATTCATCCTCATCTTGGTAATTACATCAGCACCTGGAGGTGCCCGCAGAGTCCTGGGCAGCTAATGGGCAGGCGGGAGACAGTGGGGCGTTTATTCGGTGCCCATAGTGGGGTGCTGAGTAGGGGCTGCTTTCCATACTCTGGTGTATATTTACTGCAGATCAGAATAAACCACCCTTCGTCACTGCCCAGTGCCTCAGACGGTAAAAGCGATTCAAGTCCAGTGCCAAGCAGGCGTGTTGCAGCAAGAGGCGTGTTGTGAGAGGCAGTGGGCTATGTCGACAGGAGTCTAAGCCTTTTGAGTGGGTGGGTGTGGTTATTTCTGTCTAGTCTGTAAGCTTGCTCATGACAGGGAAGGCGTCCCTCACTCCTTGTGCAGACAAGCCCTGCTCATTCGTCCTCCCCAGGTTATCTCTCTACTAAGGGATGTCAACACCTTCGCTTTTGCATTATCCTACCATTCTTTTATATATATATATATATATATATATATATATATATATATATATATACATACAAGCTGGGGTACAGGCCAGAGGCATGGGGCGGCGAGAGGGTTCACCAGAGCCAGAGCGGGGAGCAGAACAGGCAGATCAGAAATACACTGCTGAGGGGAGCAGCGGGCGAGGCAGGAGAGGTCCGCCGTGCCATGTGGGACTCTCCCCAGCCGGGCGTCGAACTCGCGTCGCTGCTGCCAACAGCTCCACAGCGCAGCGCTTAACCACTGCGCCACCGGGGAGGCCCCCTACCATTCTTAAAAGCAAAAGAAAGGTTGAGAGACCCTGTCACTTAGCTAAGCTTTGATTTCCTGGTCAGTGATACAGTTGTAACATAGGTAAGGTGTAAAATGAAATAATACATGTTAATTTGATACTAAAATGCAATTGGAATATAAACACTAAGTGGTATATAAGACAGAGTTCCAAGTGATGACTAAAAACCCAATTCTTACTTCTGAGCTATGTAACTTTAGATAAAGTAAACCTCAGTTTCCCCATCTGTAAAATGAGTCATGCCACATGATTATTGTAATCAATGAAAAATGGTTGTAAGGACCCGTTGCATAATAAGTGCTCAAATAATGGCAATTCTTGTTATCTGAAGTTGATATTGTTATTATTATAATACTGACTACACAGCCCATAGGTGAAGAATCCAAGGCCCACACTGGGTCCTCCCAGAGTGTTTTGATCCCATATAGAATTATCTGGAGTCTTGAACTACTGTAAAGTTTGCCTTTTTACCCACCAGCTCCACTTCCAACTCTTGTGTGTACTCTTTGGCCAAGAAACTAGAAAGTTGGGTGGTTTTGGCCTTCATAGCTTGCAGAGCAGCAGGACAAAGGACTGGACCTCAGTGGACATGGAGGAGTCCCCTAGCTTCCATGGCTTCAGCTCAGGTTGGAAAGGGTATGGATCCACAAAGAGTCAGTGAACCATTTCATCATAGGATAAGCCTTTATTAAGACCTTGTTGTACAGATAGGAAATACTTGCATTTGCTTCCAGCTGGGAAACTAAGAGCCTTCAAAAATTACTACTCAGCAGATCAATGAGAAGTGTTAAAGACCCTCTCTGAGGTCTTGCAAATCAACCCCCTTTTAGCCCTCATCCTTTCCCATATCTTACTCATAAGAGTGGGGAGCCCAGAGATACATAGAAATGTACTGGGGAGAAAGAAGTTATTGGTCCATCAGTTGCTACCTAAATCCTTCCTAGGGGAGGAATTTCCTTCATTGAGGTATGGATCCTGAATGTTGCCTTGATAAGCAACAGTTGACAGAAGACTCAGAAAGAAATATCTCAATTTCTCTGTTGCAGGACAACAGGAATCTGGATATGGAAGATTTTTAAAGAGGGCTGAGCAAGGAAGAGAGAGATGGCCTCAAAGTATTGGAAGCAACAAGGGACTTGGAATATGCATATCTAATATTCAACTTTAAGTTGTCCCCGTGGCTATGATGTATAATTTTTGTCTCCTCAAATGCTCTGTGAAGTTGGCTCTACAAAAGAGATGAGTAATATTTTTTAAATGAAACTGACAAGAAGGAATGGAATAAAAAATTCAAATGGATTTGATGTACAATAGGACCAGGACACATAAGGAACCAAGCAGAGTCTGTGGAAGCGAGTGCTCAGAAGACCAGGTGACTGGGAGACCCCTAACTTACCTATATCCATCCCCCTAAATTTATACGATAGCAGAGAGACTGGTATGGGAAGGGGCCCTCTACTTGTGGGGGACATGCTGACATAATGTCTTAAAGGAGAACACATCTCAGCTGACTTCTGGGTTTCAAACATAATAAAAATACTAATATTGACTTGTGCATTGGCTTTCCAAGGTGCATTCCCATTTTTGTCACTTTTAACCTCAGCCCTTCATTTCAATTTTCAGACAAGGAGACTATAGCTCGAGAGGTCATGCCATTCGTTCAAAGTGACACTGGCCAGGGTCTATGCCCGACACATGGGGACCTCTGCTGACTCACTGGGGCTCAGGCAAGCATCTGGTTGCTAATCGTTAGGATGCTAAGTGGTTCCAAAAATACTATTTTAGGAGACAAACTGAGCCTGGACCAATCTCTGTGATGAACCATCCAGAGGGCAGTGGGCAGGCAGGGGCAAGGGGCCACTGCAATCCAACATGCCAGCAGAGGGAGCAGAGCATGCTTGGGGTGGCAAAGAATGATGGCAAGGAGGCCACCTCCAGTGGGAGGTCTAGGGAGCTACAGGGGGCCAGAACCTAGGGGTCTGCATGTGCACAGATGGGAGGAATTCAAGTTCAGAGCAAGCATCTCTTGTGAGTGACCATTCCAAGACAGCTCTGCCAAGGTACTTTTGCTGCCCTTGGTGGCAGTTTTTTCCAAGTTTCTAAAATTCCCAACTGGAAGTCAGGGAACCAAGCTCAAACATTTTCCTATCTTCAAAGAAGACTCTTACTAAATGTTTTTTCCTGTGGTGGAGTGGTTCACTGACCTTTGGGGGATGCAGGACTCACAGGAGAGTCATTTTTGAGGACTCACTCAACCTGATCATCTCCTACGAAGTGTTCTGCGCCTGCAGGTATTTCCTGCAATGCCCTCACTGCCTCACTAGAGGGAGCCCAAGTTCCCACTCCCCACTTGCAGCCCACCCCGCCAGGTGTGACCTCCCTTCTTCCCCAAAGAAGTGGATCAGGGATCCTGGGACAGGCACCCACCCTCCTAGTGATAGGGTGTTCCCCCAGGGACTTTGGAAAATGTTTTCAGGGGTCCCAGCAGCAAAGGGTAGATAAAATGAGTCCTGTTTGTACAAATAATTTGCAAGCTCCAACGACCCTCACCCTGAGTCTGGAGCCCCGACATCCCTGGGTGGAAGCTTTTCTCAGCAAGTCCCACTAAGTACAGAGACCCAGGGCCAGACACAGGGAAAGGAGATGGGAGAGGAATAGAGGGACGGAGCTAACATCACTACAGCCCCCCGTCCTCCCAAAATGCTCCCTTCTCTGGAGAACAAAGACTAATGTCTAGACCGCAGGCATTACTGCAGTTGTCCAACCCTCTGACGGATTCCTCTGTGGGGCTCTGTGCTCAACAACCATAATGAGACCCACCACCCAGCCAGGAGGCATATCAGTTGGAGGTCAGACTGTGGGCACCAGAGGCAGACCGGTTGGTTTCCAAATTTCCCCCGACTGGAGGAGATTGCCAGGAAACCAGGAACCTTGTCTATCTTGTGCGCCACAAAAATCCCCAATGCCTAGAATAGAGCCTGGCACACAGAGAGCCGTAAATATTTTATGAATAACCAGTGGCTCCAACCTTCCTGCTTCGTTAACCTTGTACCAGAACTTCATCTCTTAGAGTCTCAGTTCCCTCCTCTGTAAAATGGGACGAAAGCATGCTTACCCGACCGGGTAAGGCGAGGTTTAAATGAGAACAGGCACTGAAGGACTCACCGCATCCTTAGAAGGCCGCAAACCTTTAACAATGGCGGTTCATTAGGCATTCATAGCTGCGGGCACTGGCTGAGGCACCAGGCACGCACTTGTGCGGCTTAGTTTGTGCGCATGTGCCTGTGAGCGGCTCTGCGCGCGTGCGTGCATGCGTGCGTGCGCGCGCGCGCATGTTGTGTCTAGCTGGGCGCATGTACCTCTCATTTCAGGCTATTCTCCACGGTGGACACTTTTGTTATACACTCTTTGTACAACTGAGGCACCAAGCGGCGGGTGCCGCGATGAGTCCCAAGTGTGCTTTTCTAGCCAGTGGTGGTGGAACCAGATGTTTAAGCCCAGACTGCTGCCTCACCCTAGCTTAGCTCTTCATGCTCGGAAGTGGATTGCAGAGTCCTTCTGGGTCAGCTCCTATGCAAACAATAGTGAGTGTACTGTCTGGAGTTGTTTCCTGCCCATGACAAGTACCACTCCTGCCGTCCTTCTCAGTGTCTGATGCTCATTTCCAAAACCGATGACCACAGACATCCTAGAGCTGATGAGCTGAGCTGCCCAAAGGATATCACCATCAAGCCTCCAGCGTGGAAGGTGGGGCCCAACTTCGCATCTTGCTGCTGTGTGGAAAGAGACTGGGATCAAGGAGTTTGCACTCAGCCCAGGCGTTCTCACCAGTGCTCATGCTGGTGCCCACATCCAGCAGGCAGAAGTTGATACTATGTATCTGGGCTGAGACTTTGGGGCCTGAAACTTTGCCAAGCACCCTGGATCATTCAATGCAAATCTTCTTTCTACTATTGGAAATTTGAAAAGAAAAAAAAAAATCTACCAAATAGTATGCAGCCTGGGGTTATCTTACATTAATCCATAGGAGAGCAGGTCCTGTTTTAACTTTTCAAGAAAGAGGGAAATACCAAAGTGATGTCAGTCAGTGGGTAAGTCCCCCACCTACCCATTGCCAGTTCCCCATTTCCCCACACTCACCTCCACACACCATCCCAGTGGCCCGCCCTCCCCGGAAACACTGAGTCCTGTCTCTGAGGCAGCCACTCAGCTCTGCCAGTGTACTGACTGCAGTAAACCCAGCTCTCTTCTGTGTCTCTGCTCCCCCTACCTCCCTTTATTTCCATTGGAAAAAAGAAAATTGCCAACTAATTGCTCCTTGACAATCCCTGCTGGTCCTAGGTTGTTTCTTTCTTGCTGAGATTATAATTAGGGATCAGTAAATTTAAATAGAAAATCCATGAACAGCACAGAGCCTTCATTTTTCAAACGCTGTCTTGTGTATTCTGAGAGCTGCACTCAAACATGTTTGTTGGCAGTGGTGGCAGAGCCAGGCCCCTCATACAGGTAAGGCTGGAGAGCAGGAGACAGCACAGGCCCTGGAGTCTCTGTAAAGGTGACCGAGCAGCAGCAGAATGGATAAGCGTTTGCTGTGTATCAAGGTTGGGTTGGGCGCCTCTTAATGCTTATTTTATTGCATCTATCTCAGAGGTAGCTGTCATTTTACTTCTGTTTTACATTTGAGGAAACTAAGGTTCAGAGAGACAGTGATTTGTCCAAGGTCACACAACTAAAATATGGCCAGACTGGGACTTGAAGCCGCGGGTGTTTGAACCCTTGGCTTGTGCATTTTATCCTGAAATTTGACTGCTTTTCTTATGGAGTAGGACCTCAATCCCAGATCTGAGGAAATTCCAGGTTGTGTGATCCCTCCATTTCCCTCACCAGAGTCTGCATATGGCCATACCCTAGCCTGGGCCTGTCTTCTCCCTGTCTGTGTCTCCCAAGGTCCATGGGGCAAGGCCAGGCTCCTGTAGGGCTGAGAGGGAGGAAGAGAAACCTACCTTGTGATCTGTGGCTTCTCCCAGGACTAATAATACCACTTCCCCCTAACAGCCAGTGTGATCTGCTGGATAGACACAAACCATCCCCTCCCTGTAGAGACAAGGAGACAGAGGCTTCAGAGAGGCCAAATGGCTTTGCCCAAGAAGCTTCAGCCAGTGACTGGCTCATGGAGTTGGGACTCAGGGGCCAGCTGCTTTCCCAGGACACTGCAGCTTTGCAGAACTGTGCTTTGACTAGGGGACTGATCAACTACAGGGGAAGGAAAGGAGGTCACCTACAAACGTGTTTCTTTTGAAGGGACAGGCCTTGGCCTGTCAGCAGTGACTTTAGCTTTGACTTTCTTCTGTGGCATCTACAAGGTGAGAGGGTTTGCAGTTCTCCCTTCCACAGATGATGTGAGGATGGGCTGGGTTTAGGCAAGTGGCACAGGGACCCTGCGGACTTCAGTACCGGCCAGTCATGACATTTTTTTGTCAGCAGACATTTTTTGTTTAATAATAACAATTAGCAAGCCCTGTGATAGCACTGTGAGATAGTGCTATCTCCATTTTCCAGATGGGAAAATTAAGGTTCACAGAGATTAGGAAACTTGGTTCAGACATTTATCTTTCAAGTAGCAGATCCATGGACCCAAGGGAAACTGATGATCTCAGGGATATCCAGGAATCAAGGGCACATGAGGCACACCGGACAGGTCAGAGTCTCTAGAACAAGCTTAGTGTTTGGGCTACTGTATCTTCCAACCCATCTGTACTCTCCCCAAAATGCGCGTTCTCTCTCTCTCTCTCTCTCTCTCTCTCTCTCTCTCTC
>PVIJ01001440.1:105802-130993 GCA_004024925.1 Scalopus aquaticus | reverse complement strand
TGGGCCCAGCTGAGTGTCTCCTCGCTGTATCCTGTGATTTACTCAGACCTCAAACTCATAGCTGTGCTTCTCTTCTCTCATTCCTGAATGTAAATCAATGTTTTTTCCGAGCTAGGAAGGGCAGAATCACAAGTGGGCTGTGTTTCTGCTAAGCAAAACTTCTTAACCAGAAAGGGGCACACTTTTCTCTCATCTCTGTCTGGAGGGAACAGAGAGGAAAGAAGGCAGATGACCAGAGTGGGAGGACCTGAGAAAGAACAAGCAGAGGATAGAGGAGGGGCTGCAGAGGGCCCTGTGAGAGAGACATGCTCATCTCTCTCACCTGCATGTAAAGGGTAAAGGATTTATGATTGGTTTTCCATTTCACAGAGAGACACACTGAAACCTCAGGAAACTCCATGTCAATTGAGGAGAGGTCACAGTTTCTGTCTAGTTAACAAAGGTGCAGCAAGGACAAGGGCGAGGGCATTTCCCAGCCATATTTCACATTCCCTTCTTCCCGAAGCAAGAACTGGACTGGTGTCCGAGTTTAAACGTGCTGTTCTGCTTATTTAGTTTTGTGTGACAAATGCATTTTGGGTGTCTGCAGTTTTTCAGAGAAATCACATTTTATTTTTTCAGTGTCAGGGGCCCACTCTCAACAACACCCTGACCCTTCTCTGCTGAAAGAAGAAAAGATGCCCATGACCTAAACAGGGCGAGTCTTCAGGAGGATTCTCACATCCTTTTCTAGCATCATCATGTAAGGACAGATGGTGATAGCTCCTTCAGCCCATCTCACAGTCATATGCCATCCCCAGGGCTGATGCTTGAAGCAGCTACATCAGGATCCCCCTAACACCTCGGCCTGCTGAGGGCCCAGGCACTAATCAGCCTTCCACTGTGCAGCCCCTGGAGAAAAGCCACAATTTTACTAAAGAGCATTTCCTCTAGCTGTGATCCTGGTGGTGGGGTGGGGGGAGGAGGAAGGAGAGAGCTGTGCTGCTCTGCCCCCTGTGGGGTAAGTTCCATAAAGCCTCCCTTAATCACAGGCCCGCGGAGCAGGTCTCAAGTTTCTTGGGTTTCAGGTTATATGATTTGAAAGATGTCTTAACTCCAACCTTTGTGAGTGGAGGGATCATTCAAGACTTCATAGCCTGACTGGCAGAGGGTTCAGGGGAGCCAATGACTAAGACTCTGGGCCCAGAATGGCTCCTAACTGTATCCTTTCTAGAAGCCATGCTGTGAAATGCTTACTGTTTAAAATAACCCTCACTCAGGATGTACATTTGTCATGTTTCTTTTCTCCTAAAAGTCAGGCATAGGATCTTCCTCTTATCTGGGTCTGATGAAGTGTGTACTGAACGATGGTCTGGATTTCTCCCCTTCCTTTGGCTGGGTGGTGCCGTTTGCACCCACCTGTTGTCTGGAATTAATGCCTACTTCTCTGCCCACCTGGGCATCATGGCCAATAGAAGTCCTTTGTACCCTGAGATAGGCACGGGGTACTGGGCAGTCCCTCTGGCCCCCAAGAAAGACCCCATGGCAGCCTCCCAGTGCCCTGGGATGGAAGGTCCCAGTGCATGTGGCTGCACCAGTCCTGCAGACGCTAGCTCAGAATTGGCCTTTACTAGAAACAGGGGTGCCTTGCCTCTCAAGAGATCTAAGCAAAGGAACCAAGTTCTTCCCAAACCATGGGACATGGAAATTTCCCTCAAGACCCAGATCACTTCTCCTTCTTAGCAATTCCCTTTGACCCCTAGAGTGGGAAGAAGGGCTTATGCCCCCAAACACAACGGAATTGCCTGTGACTCATACCTGGCTCTGCTGATTGAGAAATCTACTTCCTGGGTGGGGAATTGGGGCACAGCATGTGTGTGTGCATGTGTTCTGTAAAACCGCAGCAACTTACCTGAGCCCTTGCAAGAGTTGCCCGAACACTTGATCCTAAACAATCCATCCTCCTTCCTAGACTGTCTGGGATGACTCAAAGTCTGGTTGGATTTTTTTTTTTTTAAGGAGAAGGAAAAAAGAACTAAATATGAACAAAAATAATTCAGCCATGTGAAGCCAATTGTCTAGTTGCACATGAAGTGGGGCAGGCCATGGGATATGTTTTATAAGGCAGTCTACATTCATGGAGGCTATTGGAGACTTCCTCTTGATGTCAGTTTTGGAGTTGATGGGTTTTGAGATCAGGGTCCTTGGGTCCACTCTGGGAAAGGTTTCACCAGAACTTCCCTTCAGCAGCACACAGCAAGCTTCTCCACGAGACAGAGACATTAGATATACTTAAAAGAACAGGTTTATTAGGGAAAGGGACAGGGAAGTAAAGGACACAAGTATAGACACAAGAGGGCAGGAAGAACTGCCCCGAAAGGGACAGGCTTGCTAAGAGAGGCCTGCATGGTTGCAGGCAGGTGGGCAGCCTTGAGGAGAGCTGCCTCTGCTGAGGGAGGTCAGTAAAGAGAAGACCCGGCATGGTACAGGTCACGGGCAGGCAGGAAGGCCGCTGCCCTGCAGAGGGACAGAGTTGGTGAAAAGGGGCACCTGCAAAGGCACAAGTGGGCAGAAAGATGGCTGCCCTGAGCCATCGCAGAGACTGCACTGATATAGTCCTCTTTCAGTAGGAGGGGCTTGTTCCCTCCAGGAGTGGTTTGTTTGCTCTTTATTTTGAATAACTACTAGAATCTGAAAGGGATGGAGATGCTACAGTGGGCTCCATCTCCATATCTTTACCCCTGTCTGTGCTCCTGACACTCTTTACTGCAGTCTGATACTTGACTGAGTCTGCTTTTGTGATCTAGGCATTGGTATAGCTGGGTTAATGGTTATGCTAATCCCTTCTACTCCCACCTCCTTGTGTGGATATGGTTCTAACCTTATTTTAAGTTATATTTCCTCCATCACTCTGATGGGCAGCCGTCAGTTCACAGCTGCCTTCCTCCTCGGCTTCTAAAGCTTGGGAGAGACCACAAGCTTTCTGCAGACTGCCCGGGAGGGCAAGGGGCATTGTCCTGCTGGATCTTGAGGGAAAGAGAAGTAGGGCTGTTTCAGTTTTGTATTTATTTGTTATTGTTGCAAAAGGGATCCATCAACTTGAATATAAACAAAATGGGGAACTGAGACTTATCACATGATTTTGTCATTTTCTCACTTTGGTGCAACAGGAGTGAAGAACAACAATATTTCCTATGGGTACAGTTTCACTTTCAGACCACAAAGTCATTGTCTAAAACAGAAGAGTAAAGAATGTTTGTGGAAATCTCTTATGTGCCTTGTGGGGCAGCAGCTTTGGGAACATCACTGGATGGAGGAGAGACAACTCAAAGTCCAAGTAGAGAGGGAGAGAGTGACCTAGAGAGGGTTGCGTCTCTAGAGATGCAGCTTCTCTTTTCTGGGCCAGTCTCGTATTTATTGGATATCAGATTCAGGGAAGGTGGGCAAGTATGTGGAAGAATATGTGGAGGAATATGCATGGTAGGGATGTGTATTGGTGATGCATAATTGTCTGGCACAAGCTGGGAGGCAGTGAAGAGGCGCTGTTGCCTGGGGGGCTCCATTGTTGCTGTTAATCAAAATATCCTATCTCTAATCCCTATTTACACTTAACTTCATGTCAAGGTGGTTTAGCTGGTTATGCTAAACTGGCCATAATGTCTGCCTGGTTTTTCAGCAGATATCCTCATACCAAGACTTTTGTCCTGGTGAGAGGCCTCCTGCCTGACTCTATATTTTAGCTTGACCAGCAGGACCTTTGGGCCCAAGACAACAGTTTAAGAACCAGTGGGGCTGGGGAATCCACAGTTTTACCAAAGTGTCTTATTTGTTCTTTTCCCCAAACCCAGTCACTTTGGTACTTGCATCCCTAAGTCAAGGTAGGGCCCTGAGGCTGGGAGGCAAAGTGACTTGTCCTGGGTCAGATGGATGAATGCTAGGGAAAGGATTCAAAATCTGCTCTGTTGCCAAATTTCTTCCTGTTTTTCAGGTTTCTGTTCCTGCTTCTCTGACTCCCATTCCCACCCCTTGTCTATGACCTCACTCTTCACCACGACCCCTGAGGGATTGCAAGAGAATCAGTCCTTACCTGGAGGTAAGGCTAACCCCGGACTATTTCCAGGCAAGGTAGCTTTTCTATCCCCACCTGATTCTGAGATGGGGTGAGGTACCAAGGTGACGATCTCAGTCTGTCCAGTAGCATTTGCCCAGTACTCAGGACAAAAGTCTTCTTACCTCACACTAGGGGTCATAGGAGAGGACCAGGTAGAGTTGATGCTGAGGACTCAAAGCAGAGATGTGCCACTGACATGCTAAATTCAGACAGATGCACATGCATTGTGTAGATATTCACTTCTTTCTTCACTCCACTACCATGTGTGTCTCTAACTCACTGCTGATGAAGTCCAGACCCCCTTCTGTGACCTGTAAGACACTGCTGCAGGACTCCATCCCTGAGGACCTCTCCAACCTCACTTCCTGTCCCCCTCCTGCCAGCTCTTTTCTATTCCTTAAATACAGCATTTTATGCCTGTATTTGCGTGACTGCTTCCTGTTTTACCATTTTGGCCTCATCTCAAGTGCTACCTTCTCATGGGTGATCTGACCCTCCAGTCTAGAATAGCATTCTCTGGGGTATCATTCTGGTTAATTTTCTTTAGCGTCTCTTCTATCTTGCTTATTTGTTTCTTTTATTTCCATTGGCTGTGCTTTGAGTAGAATGCAGGGTTAGTGAGAGCAGGGCCCTCACCTGCTTTGATCTTGTCTATAGGCTCAGAGCACCTGGAGAAATGTCTGGCACAATGAGAAAATTCAGAGATGGGTAGGTGGGGGATAGTTGGATGGATGAATGGTTGGTTGGGTGGGTAAATAGATGGATGGGTGGGTGGCTGCATGGAAGGCTAGATGGATAGAAGGGGTGTTTGGGTAGGTGGATTGGTGGGTAGAAGGATAGATGGCTGGCTGGCTGGTATCTACTGAGTACCAGGTCCCAGTGGGGGATATAGAGATGCATAAAATGCTATGTCTTTGCTCAAAGAGTTCACTGTGAAGTAAGGGCTATCTTCTCACAGTTAGGTAGATGTCACTAGGTTTAATAGACGCTCCAAGAAAATAAAAGCATTCTCTATCTGGAGTAGAAGGAAAAAAGGGATCCAGTTTGGCTAGTGGGCTGTGATCAGGAAGTGTTCTGTGTGGAACAAAGATTTGACTGAGTCATGGAGGCTAAATGGTGATTAGTCAGATGATCAGTGAATTGAAAAGCCTCCAGAAAAAGGCAAAGAGGCTGAACATAGTCTCCATAGACTAGAAACTGCACTCTGGTGGTGGTGGGACATGGAAGATGAAAGAACTGGTGGTGTTTGCTGCTACGCTGCAGTGTTGCACATCGATTACTGCCATTTACTGCTGCAATTCAAGAATTACTTGTTGAATAAAGGAACAAAAGTTGAGCATGGTGAGAAGGCCTGGGCAGGTTACCATAATTGGGTAACACCAGAAACTTAGACTTTGGCAGAAGACAGTGGGGAGTCACAGTGGCTCGATGGGATGTGTCTTTCTGGTACTCACCCTGCTGTAGCACAGGAAATGTGCTGGGGAAAGTTCAGGCTGAAGCAGGAGTGGGAGAAGCAAGTGGGGGTGGTCCAAGTGAGATGAGTTGAGCCATGTCAAGGTGGTTTATTAGAGGAGGTGGGAGGGACAGCAAGGATCTGAGGAAGAATAGATGAACAGGGTAGGATCCTTGACTCCTTAGGAATGAGGGTAGGAAAGGGGTGAGGATGGAAGGCGGGCTCTGGGTCTCCAGAGGAGTAACTCTATGCTGATCACTAAATATAGAATGTGAGTGTTGTCCAGGGCCAGGGCGGGGGTGGGAGGGTGGTGGCTCACCATGAAGGTACTGAAGGTTTTGTGTCCCAATCGCTAGCTTTCATGGGCCCTTTTCAAGACCCTGGAGCTGATCTTTTACTCACTCTTTTCTTTTTCTAAAGAACCCCTCTTGGCCCATTTACAGAAGCTTCAGGCCCCAGTGAATCTGGGACCTCCCTTAGAAATACAAGGGGAACAACTTGTGGGGAGATACTGTGAGTTCCACTTGGGGCATGTTGCGTATGGACAGGTGAAGAGCCTCCAGGTGGAGATGTGCTGCAAGGAGCATAGTGTGGCAGGTAGAGCAGGGGCCAGGGGCCCAATTCTGGCTTCAAGCTGTATGAACGTTGGAAAGTTGTTTGATTTCTCTATGCTTGGTAAAATGGGATGACAGTAATATCACTGCCCTCCTAGGCTTGTGGTTAAGACCGGATGAGATGATGTAATGTGGTTAAACATTTCCTAAGTACACAGACAAGTTACGAACTGTCTCTTGGTATTGTATGGGGAAGTGTGGATCTGGGGTTCTTCAGCATGTCAGTGGTCTTGTACATATAGGAAGAGTGCCTTAGGACATGATAAGAAGACTCAGGGTGTCTGAGGTGGAGAAACCAGCAAGGGAGGTGGACAAGAATTAGCTAAAGTGACGAGATAAAGCAAGTGGGTCCTCAGAAGCCAGAAGAGGGGAGAATATCCAACAGGCACCTGGTCACGAACATCACCTGTTGTTGAAAGTCAAGATTGCAGGTGTAGCCTTGGGGAATTTAGCAGCGAGCTCCAGAGTGGGGTTTCCATGCAGTTGGATGCAGAGGAACGAATGTGCATGCAGACTGCAGGTGTGCTCTAGAGAACCTTGACCGTGGGCAAAGAGGCAGAGAGAGGACTTTGTGGTATTTGCTTTGTTTTGCTTGATGTGAAGAAGAGTTGGTGCAGAAGATTTGAGAAAGAAATGAAATAATTGATGGAAAATTGTAGATGTCCTGGAAGGCTCATGAAGGGGCAAAGAAAGGGTCAACGCTGAACTGCTTTCTAAATCTGCAAGGAAGGGGCAAGGGTGGGAAGGTTATAAATAATTGTGTGAGTAGGAGGACAGGAAGTGGGGAGTTATACCTGATAGCCACAGATTTTTTCTGTGAGTCAGGATAAAAGTCATCTGCAGAAATATATAAATATATAGCCTCTCTAACTGTGAGAGCATTTAGGAGAAATTATGATTAAGGAACTTAAAATCTCAAGGGGGAAACCAGGGTTGCAGGAACTGAACTTGATTGTAAAGTTATTAATATCCTTATAAATAATTTTACATCGAGTAATATAAAACAGTGAACATAGCACACCAAGTGAGGACAAGGGAGACAATTTGCACATTTTTATTAGTACTAGAGAGTGCCTTTTCATTTACAACCCTTTGCTTGCTTGCTGGCTGCTTGAAACATTTCAGGGTCTTCCTACCCTGCAGTTTAAACAAAATGCTTACAGATTTGTTTTTTTAATTACGAAGAATTGCAAACACACAACAAAGTTGAAAGAATTTACTGTGCATGCCAGTATACCCACCACCTTGTTTCGTGTTTGTGCCGTTAGCATTTTACTAAACTTGTGTATTTAAATAAACTTTTCAATTTAGAATTGTTTTAGATTTACAGAAAAAAACTGTGAACTTCCCACATTCCAAGTGTCCCCTATTATTACCATCTTAAAAAGAGTGTTTATCTTTCATCTTTCATCACAATAACTAATTGAACTAATATTGAATTAAGATCGATGTGCTAGTAACGAAGTCTACACTTTTTTCAGATTTCTTTAAGTTTTTTCTACCATCCTTTTTCTGTTTCAGAATCTCACCCAGGATAATACTTTACATTTTGTTGTCCTTTCTCATTAGGCTTTTTTCGTCTGTAACGGTTTTTTAGACTTTTCTTGTTTTTGATGACCTTGATGGTTTGACGAGTAATAATCCACCATTTCATAGAATGTCCCTGAATTGGGATTTCTCTGATGAATTTCTTTTTAAAAAATACTTCTTTCCAGCTTTATTGAGATGTAATTTATATAACATTGTGTACATTTAAGGCGTACAACATGATAACTTGGTATTTTTTTTTTTTTAAGATTTATTTATACAAGCTAGGGTACAGGCCAGAGGCCTGTGGGGCGGCGAGAGGGTTCACCAGAGACAGAGTGGGGAGCAGAACAGGCAGATCAGAAATACACTGCTGAGGGGAGCAGCGGGAGAGGCAGGAGAGGTCTGCTGCACCATGTGGGATTCTCCCGGGCAGGGCATCGAACCCGCATCGCGCGCTGCCGACAGCTCCACAGCGCAGCGCTCAACCGCTGCACCACCAGGGAGGCCAACTTGGTATAGCTCTTAATGATAACTATAGTAGCATTAGTTAATACTTCCATCACCTCAAATAATTATCATTCCTTTTTTGTGGTGAGAACACATAAGGTCTAGTCTCTTTGCAATTTCCAAGTACATAAAGTTGTCAGCTGTAATAACCATGCTATACATTAGATCCCCAAAACTCGCTTGTATTATACTGGAGGTTTATTTCCTTTGACCAACATCTCTCCATTTCTTCCACCTCCCAGCTCCTGGCAATCACCATTTTACAGCCTGTTTATAGGAGTTCAAACTTTTTGGAGTCCACGTATATTAAATGAGATCATTCAGCGTTTGTCTTTTTCTGATTGAGTTCTCTTAGCATAATGCCCTCAAGGTCTATTCATGTTGCTAGAAGTGGCAGGATTTCTTCCTTTCTCATGGCTGAATAATATTAATACTCCATTGGAGAGACAGATAGATGGACACATGGATAACACATCTTTATCCCTTCATGACATAGACAGACACTTGGTTGTTTCTGTATCTTGTTAGTGTGAATATGATGACATATTCACAATATTCACAATGGTAAACTGGTGGTATGAGTTTTTGGAAGAAACATCACAGAGATATAATGCATTTATTACATCATATAGGTACTCACTACCAACATACTTTATTGCTCTTGATGTTAGTCTTGATCATCTGGCTAAGGTGGTATTTGTCAGCTTTCCCCACTGTAAAACCACCCCCCCCCCACCCACCAGCCCCAGTCCTTTCCGTGTTGGAAAGAAGTTACTACCTATAGTCCATGTGTAAAAAGTGGGGAGCCATGCTCCAACTCCTTGAGGACCTTATTTGTCTTTATCATGTATGTCTCCACCAGTTAACCACCCTTCTATTCATCCATCAATCCATCTTCTTTTTTATGCATTTCATCATAAATTTGCAAGTTTATTTCATTTTGTTTCAAGTGACCTACATACTAAGGAACATTGTGTCCTCCTTGTCTGGTCCTCATTTCAGTTATATACAACTTCTGGTTTCTGGCTCCTGGTCCTCAAATCACAAACAAACAAACAATAACTCTTGATCAAAATTAAGCTTGGAGTACTTAACCATTTTGTTTGCTTATTGAGTAGCTGTTTTTCAAGGTCCCTTGCCGGTCTCCAAGATTCTAGATCTTGGCTCTTCTAGGTCTTGCTCTACCATGGCAACATCTCACGCAACCCCGCACACTCACTGCCTGAAGGCCCGCCTCACTAGCCTGTTCCCCCATGTTTTCTAGGTCTTCAATACAATGAATTAAAAAGAAATAGGGGAAAAGTAAAAATTAACCTCTACTTCTCTTCCTCTGCTGACCTTCCCCTTCTGAAGTTTCCCTTCCCATCTTTAAGTTCCCTCTTTTGCCATTACTCCCACCAGGTGGGACACTAGTTTCACACAATGAGTCTGAAATTCTCTGTTCCCAAGACACTTATGTATGTTAGACTTGCACTTCACATAAAGTAACTTGGAGTTAAAGCCAGGTGTGTTGTGTTTTATAAAGTTTATACAAAATA
Source organism: Scalopus aquaticus (assembly GCA_004024925.1). Classification (NCBI taxonomy): domain Eukaryota; kingdom Metazoa; phylum Chordata; class Mammalia; order Eulipotyphla; family Talpidae; genus Scalopus; species Scalopus aquaticus. The sequence goes on along the minus strand of PVIJ01001440.1, from coordinate 121,261 downwards.
ACATTATTACCATTTGCAGATACACCAAATTTGCTGCCAACATGTAAATAGCTGCCTGGTGATAACCCAATGAGAAGGATAATTGAAGCTGTTGAATTTAATATGAATCTGGCAAGTGCTTGTGTAAGTAAGTGGAAACTACTTCAGAAACTTTTCTTTCAGTCATCAGTGCACTCTTTTGTTGACATATAACATACTTTGTCATATTTTCTATTTGTTCACTTTTTAAAAAAGATTTATTTATTTATGCATACAAGAGCTTGGATGTAGGCCAGAGGTGTGGGAGTGGTGAAAGGATTCACCAGAGACAGAGTGGGGAGCAGAACAAGTAGATCTATTGAAGTACATTGCTGAGGGGAACAGCGGGTGTGGCAGGAGAGGTCTGCTGCGCCATGTGGGAAGCTCCCCAGCCAGGGATTGAATTTATGCTGCAGTGGCTGCGGGTATCTTCATAATGCTGAGACTTAATCTCTTGCGCCACCAGGGAGGCGCCTATATGTTCACTTCTACCTCATGTTGTATGTTCACTGAGTGTGTCCTGGCTGGAATGCCCCATCGTAAACATCTGGTTGAATGGATGGATGAATGTGAGTTCTAAGTATTTTATAAGAAATATCTAATTTTCTACTGGCACCATTTCATCTTCATTCCTCGATCTAGAGGCATTAGTAATGATAGCCAATCCTTCTTCATAGTATTCTGTTACTTCTGAAATTAAAAAAAAAAGTAATGAGCATACACTAATACTGAATTTTTGTACGTATAGTTCCATGAATTTTAATCTTATTTGTGTAAGCCACCGATTCAGAGCAGTTCTAACACCCAGAAAATCTCCCTTCTACTGTCCCTTTATAACCATATCCCCCCATTCCCTGGGCTCTGGAGGTCACTGATAAGTTCTCTATCCTGTAGTTTTGTCTCGACGATGTCATGTTATGGAATCTCACAGTACGTAATCTTTTGAGACTGACTTCTTTTACTCAGAATAATAACTTTTGAAATTCATCCAAGTTGTTGCATATATCATTCTTTTCGATTGCAGAGTAGCTTTCCACAGACACATACCACCATTTATTTATCCATTCATGAACTGAAAAATAATTGGATTATTTCCATTTTCTGACAATTGTGGACAGAACTGCTATAAACATTCACGTGGAGATTTATGTGTGAACCTAAGTCTTCATTTCTCTAGGACAAACACCTAAGAATGAGAAAGCTACTTCATGTGGTAAGTGAATATTTAGGTTTATTGGAAACTACTAAACTGTTTTCCAAAATGGTTCTACCATTTTGAAGTCTCACCAATAATGTAGAAAGTTCTGGTTGCTTTGCATCCACACCAGTCCATGACTTTGTCAGTAATTTTACGTGTGTAGCATATGTAGTGTTATCTCAGGTAATTCCCTAATGGCTAATATTAAATTATTCATGTGATTATGTGACATCTGCATAGTCTCTTTGATCAAGTGTCTGATCAAGTGTTTTATCTACTTCAAGACTGAGTTTTTGCTTTCTTAAAAGGTTATGTATATACCCTAATATGTTATCAGATATATAATTTGGAAATATTTTTCCCAATATGTAGCTTACCATGTATTTTTATTTTCCTACAGTATTTTTTACAGAGCAAATTTTTTAAAATGATATCCTGATTTATCAGTTTTTTCTTAAAGCATAGTACTTTTGTTGCTACATTTAAGGATATCTTGCCTAAGATTTTTCTCTTGCTTTCTCCTAAAAGATTTATAGCATAGCTTTACATTTATAATTAAACCTGTGATTCATCTTGAGTTAGGTTTTGTGTGAGGTGTGAGATTTAGGTTGTTACAGTCTGTTTTTTTCATGTTGTTCAAACACTTTTGAACCAATTATTCAAGCACGTTTTTGGAGACCACTCTTCCTCACTGAACTGCCTCTACATCACTGTCAAATATCAATTGACCATGTCTGTGTGGGTTTCATTCTAGTCTATCCTGTTAAACTCATCTCTGTGTCTGTCTCTTCACCAGACCACATTGTCTTGATTGCTATAGGTTTGTGGAAAATGTTAAAGCTAGGTAGCATGTTTCTCTAAACTTTACTGTCCTTTTTAAAAATTGTTTTGATTATTGTAGGTCTTTTGCATTTCTATATAAATTAGAAACAGCTTGTCTATACACCATGTCTCTCCACTCATTTAGATATTCTTTAGTATCTTTTATCAACATTTTTTAGTTTTCAATATATAGATCCTCTATGGAATTTGTATGATTTCTACTGAATTTTTTCATTTCTTGAAAGCTTTTGTAAGCTGTATTTTCATTTTGAATAGTTTATGACATTTGCTTTCATTTCTACTATATTGAAAAAATGAATTGCTTTTTATATGTCTACAGTTGCTTCTTACATGTCTACGCTGTGTTCTTTGGCATCACAAAATTCTAAAACTATTCTTAAATGGAGACCTTTGGGTTCCCCACATGGCCATTACATTATCTATAAATAGGTTCTTCAGGTTCAAACCAGCTGTGTTCACTTTCTTACTTATTGCACTAGGTAGGACTTTCCAGTATGATGTTGAATGGGAATGATGAGAGAGGCCATTCTGTCCTCATCCTAATCTCCATAAGAAAACATTAAGTCTTTTACCATTTGGTGTGATGTCAGCTGTTTATTTTTTTGTAATTTTCCTTTATGAGATTGAGAAAATTTCCTTCTATTCCTCGTTGGCTGAAAATTTTTATCTTGAATGAACGTTGAATTTTTCATGTTTCCCTGTATCAGTGGTTATAATTTATAATTATGTGATTTTTTTTCTTTAAATTATTAGTATGGTGGATTTTTAAATATTAAACCAGTCTTGCACTCCTGAGACAAAACCCACTTGGTCACGGCATATGGCATATTGTTTTTTTAAGTATTGTTGGATCTGATTGGTTAATATGCTGTTGAGGATTTTTACTTTTATGTTATCAGGGAATTTGATATCAGTTGTCAGTATCAGGGATATTACTTGAATTATTTTTGTTTAGATATCCATGCCTGATATCAGGGCTATTTTGGCCTCATAAAATGAATTGGAAATATTTCTTTCTCCTCTGTTTTCTAGACGAGAGTGTGTAGGATTCATTTTCTTTCCTCCCTAAATGTTTGCTAGAACTCTTATATGTGGTGATCCGGTCCTGGAAATACCCTTTTAGGGAAAGATTTTAGTTATCGATTAAATTTCTTTACTTGTTATAATGCTAATTGGATGAGCTGATGTATGGTGAGTTTTGATAGTTTGTAGTTTCCAAAGAATTTTTTTGTGACTTTTCAAATTTATGAGTTGTTTGGAACATTCCCTCATTTTTATTTAGTCTGTGAGGTCCCTATTAATAATTATTTCTTCTTTTATTTCTGATAATATTGGTAATTTGTGTCTTTTTTTCTTTGTCACTCTTGTTAGAAGTTATCCATTTTATTATGTTTTGAAAAGTCAAATTTTAGTTTCATTAACTTTTTCTATTTTGTTTCCACCTTGAGTTTCATTAGTTTTGCTCCTCTCTTTATATTTCCGTTCTTCCACATGGGTTTATTTTGTTCTTCTTTTTGTACTTTATTAAGGTGAAAGCCTAGCTTCTTGAATTGAGACCTGTTCTTCATAAGCATAGTTCTATAAATTTCCCTTTAACACTGTGTTAGCTCTGTCCCACAAATTATGCTATGCTGTGTTTTAATTTTCAAATGTTTTTGAATATGTTTTTGTATTCAAAGTATTTTTTAATTTCTTTTTACACTTTATCACTTCATTGATAAATTATTTAGAACTGTATTAATTCCTGTGTGTTTTATATTTTCCTGCTGTCTATTGTATACTGCTAGTCTAATTCTACTATAATCAATTGGTTTCAATTCTTTGAAATTATTAAGGTTTTTATTTTATGACATAGTATATAGTCAGCCTTAATGACTGATCTGTGTTCCCTTAAAAAATGTGCACATTTAGCTGTTGGTAGTGGACTTTTTGTAAATATCACTTTAATTAGTTATTCAGTGGTGGTGTTCAGATCTTGCTGATTTTATGTCTATTAATTTTCTGTCTATTGAGAAAGAAGTACTGAAGTCCCCAACCATAATTGTGTATTCTTCTACTTTTTCCTCTCATTTCTGTCATAGTTTGCTTCATGTGTTTTGAAACTCTATTAATAATTATTAGGTGTACACAGGTTTGGTATTGTTATGTCTTCTTGGTTACAGTTAGGCCGGAGATCCAAGTTGCTTGTATATTTTTCCTCCACTTTTCACAACTGTGCTTCAAAAGCCTCTACCTCCTGGCTAACTATGAGAAATTGTCTTCTATGTGATATAAGCTGGAGTATAAACCCTTATGGTACAAACTCACCAGACAAGAAAAGAGGACAAGCCTAGGGCAAGGGATTTCCTTTATAAAGTGTCGTCAAATTTCCACATCTTGTTCACCTTCCACTGGGGAACATTTAGACTGATTGCATGCCTTTCTCTTTACTGCACTGTTAAGTACATGAGGTTGGAGACTGTACTATTCAACTTTGGGTCATTACCACATGGCTATTCCTAGTCTCAAATTAGTCACATACTAAGGAAGATGTGGAGGCTGAATCAGTCTTTATCATTAAGCAGGTGAATGTCCTTACTCAGTTTTGAGTATACTAATATACTCCAATTTTTCCCCAGGGCACAGATGCATTAGCCTCATCCCCCTCTTTATCATCCTCTAATCCCACAAGAATTTAAGTTTTCAGAAACTACCAATCCATTTAATGTCCACAGCCTCCCCTAACATTTACAAGTGTCTTGAGGTAAAAACCAGTATAATTAATCATTGTTCAGTAAAGGCAGGGGACAGGGGCAGTTGCATAAAAGCTGTCCTTGCTTAGCTGAGTCCCAAATCTAGAACTTACCTAAGCTCTTGTAGTGGGTTGAATAGTGTCTCCCCCAAACCTGTGAATGTGTCCTTATTTGGTTAAATTAAAATGAGGTCATACTGGGTAGGATGGACCCTAAATCCAATGACTGGTCCCCTTTCGAGGAAAGCCAAGGAATGTCCAGTGTTGCTGGAGAGCAAGGAACCAGAGCAAGGAAGGATTCTTCCCTAGAGCCTTCAGAGAAGGCTTGCTTTCTGACTTCTGACCTCCAGAGCTGGGAGGCTAGACCTGTTGTTTTGTTTTGCCTACTGTGTGGTAGTTGGTTATAGCAGCCTTGGTAGGCTAATAAAGTCTCTGACACATGGGGCAGTCTCAGGCATCAGGATATAGGAGTTACATACAGGAGATGAGACACCACTCCCCTGGATTAGGTCCAGTGGAAACTTCCCAAATCAACTAATTCAGACCTTTCCCCCGAAAATTATTTCAGTTTCTTCCTTCTCAGTTGCAGAAATTCCCGACCCAAATGGCCACAGCCCCTAGAGGTAAAGTGTGTTCCTGTTCCTTCTTGGGCATGAGGCTACGGAGAATTGAAACTGTGGTGGGCCTGAGTCCCAGGCCCCAAGCACATATACTAGTGTGTGACATTCCTTGGGAACATAGTACGTAGTGGGAGCAGGAAACAGAGGGATGATCCAGAAGGAGTTTGCCACCCCACAAGGAGGGCAGATCCTCAGCAGAGACTATCTCCCAATCTCCCAAACACATGGAGGTCCAACCTTTGGTCACTGTCACCCCTGTGCTTCATCTGTGCCCTTTCTTTCCTATGCTTGGGGAACTTCTAGAGCCCCAAGTGACTATTGTTTGAGGTCCCAGATTCAGCCACCTCATAGCTGACCGTGATACTTTGGGATAGTGCTGGTTCTGGAATCTGCTCCCCCTGGAGAGTCAGAACCTTGAGCCTCCTTGCTTCCCCAATAATCTCTGTAATCCCCATGCAAGCCTGCATATCACAGACATTCTTGTTGCACGCCCTTTCTCACTCATCCAGTCAACTACCCTCATTTTCTTACACAGTAAAGGCTCAGTGATTCCAAAGTATGTGCAGAGAGTGAGAGAGAAAGAGAGAGAGAAGAGAGAGATAGATACAGGAACAGAGAGACTATAGCCTCAGTCGTGTCTGGCAGAGCACATCTTGTAGGGAGCCTTATTGGGTGGCTGGCGATGCATAGTCTTGGGTCCCTCCTCTCACTCACTCCCTCAATTAATGGTATGGGCTTTGGAGGTAAGACTTCAGCTTGCTCCTTGTTAAACCAGTGATGTGGGGGGCTCCAGGCATGAGGCCAGCTGTAGCAGAGCACATTTTGGCATAGGAGAGCCCTTCATGGCCTGGCTGGGGCCCCATGGATGCATGAGCTGTTCCAGAAGCATAGCCCACTCCATCCTTCTGCACAGGATTTGCATTTTCATCTATAGTGTTCGGATGCCATGTTTCAAGCCCTTCTCTGTGGGCAGCATTTTGCTGAGCACTGTCTTATTCTTAATTATGGTTGTAAAGTATTTCAAACATAAAACAAGCACTTTCTTTTTCTTAATTATTTTATTAAATATTTCAAACACAATAAAAGAAGATAAATCCCTATGCACCACTCACATCAACGTGACTAATTAATATTGTGTCCCTTTAACTTCAGATTCCTTTGTTTTAAGAATGAAAACTTTACAAATAGGTTGGAGTCCTTCTCCCTAGTTCCGTTTCTCTCTCTCCTTTCTTAGAAACAACCGCTCACCCCAAATTTGTAGGCAGCCTTCCACCCATGTTTTTATACATGGAGCACAAATATAAATATTCATAAAGAATATATAGTGTTGCTTGTTCAAGCCTGTTCTCTTTGTTGTGATAAAAACATGACAGAAAATCTACCCTCTTAACCAATATTTAAGCATACAACACATTAGTGTTAGTTGTATGTAATTTGTGTGCAGCCATTCTCTGGAGCTCTCAATTTGCATAACAAACTCTGTTCCCATTGAATAACAACTCTTCATTCCCCATCTCAGCCCTGGCAACTGCCATTCTATTCTGCTTTTACTAGGTAGCACTTGACTACTTTAGATACCTCATATAAGTAGAATAATGCAGTATTTGTTCTTTTGTGATCGGCTCATTACATTGAGCATAATATCCTCCAGTTTTATCCAAGTTGTAGCAAATGATTGGATTTCCTTCTTTTTAATAATTTGTATTTCCATGTTCAGTTGGGCATTATTTACAATAATCCAAAGAAGGAAACAAACTAAGTGCCCATCTGTGACTGATGGATAAAGAAAATGTGGTTTATCCATGCAATGAAACATTATTATTATGTCCCTTTTAACACACTGTCTAAGTGAATTTAGGAGGGTGTTATTATTCTCATTTTACAGATTAGAAGATAAAGGCACAGTTAAATTAACTGATCTGTCCATAGGTGATAGTAAATGGTAGAAGCTTGTAAATCTCTGCTTTGCTTAAACATAACTTCCTTATCCCTCCTTCTTTACTTCCAACTTTGTCCTACCACAGTGCACAGCAAGGCTGTTCCTCAGCTCCTTGGGCCTTGCCAGCCTTTGTATTGCCAAAGGGACAGATTACTTGTCTGTCTTACTCAGGGTCAGGGACCAGGTGTGGGTACGCTGTGGAGTGGCAGCACACAGTACAGGGTCTGGCACCAGTAAGTGGGCAATAAGAAGTATTCAATAAATATGGGAAGCAAGCAAGGAACAGAAGGAAGGTGGATCTGAACTTCTGCAGCACTAGGAGGACATGCTTCACTTGGAAACAGTCTTTTGCCCATGCCCTTGTGTTCAACACAGTCAGAATTCTTGATTTTTTTTTTTTTTTTAATTAATGGGCTTCCCAGAATTTCCCTTTAAAAATAATCAGAAAAACCTCAACTTCCCTTTAGCATTTACTGAGTAGACACTGGACAAGAAAAGCCTATCTCTCTCTCCCAGGCTTGGCTCTGCTGATACTTGCAGATAAAAGCTGGATGACCAGTATCAAGCAGAAGCGTAAGATTATCTACCGCAGTCAAAGAGGTGGTAGCAAGAAGATTCGTCCCTGGCTTGACACATCTGGGACTGGAATCTGGCCTGAGAGTCTCCCCAGAGGTTCTTCCCACTGCTGACTCCAGTTTCACATCATCACGACTCACCCTCATGAGTTCTGTCTTTCCTAAGGTCAACCACAGTTACTTCTATTTATTTACTGTTTTATTTTAATTCCATTTAATTTCAGAAACTCTTCTTTGTGAGTAACATCACATGAAATCATGAGTTAGAAGAGCTAATCATTTTTTTCTTAACACAGCAATGTATGTGTACACGTGCTACTTAACATTTCTAAGATGTGAGTGTGCATTTGCTCTAACTCACATTGTTTGTGTGCCCCAGCTGGGGGATCTCTGCGCCACATCGAGCTGCCTTTCTGTGCCAACCTGGAGTTGGGTGCACTGAATGCACAATTCAGGACATAAACTGGGTGGTGTTCAAGCCTAGATGAGGAAGACAAACCAGAGTCATCATGTTTTGGGATGCCAGTGCTCTAGCTCCAGCCTTGCCCAGCCTGAACTGGGTCTTTTGTTTTTTTTAAACAGAGTTTTCTAGGAGAAATACTTTTTTCTCTACAGCTATAACCCAGAATTCAGCTTATCTGTAAACTGAGGTCAGTAATTCGTGGAGCTCAGACTAGGTTCTTGGTTATAGCAGTAAAAACAGATTCTATGATAAACAGCAAATGGCGTGAATTCAACAGCTAGGGGCCTAAGACCTCAAAGAATTGATGGGGATGTGGATGGGCTTGGAAAGGGGCCAGCAGCCATGGGATCTCAGAGGGCCACGCTGCAGGACCACACAGCAAGCTCCCACGTGGGAGCCAGATAAGGCATATGGAGTGCTCGGGGTGTTCCAGCTGCATCCACGCCTTTCTTTGCATGACAGGCTCAAAGCTCAAAACTGAGGCACAGAGTGTCTGATGGGCCATATCAATAGAGGAAGGGGTAGGGACAAACAACTGCTTTGATTCTGCAATGTAATGCAGTCCTCCCTTTGTGACTGTACAGATGGGCACGTTCCCCAAGGGGCATGCAAAATCTCATTGGAAAAGGGGTGGTGATGCTGGATAGCTAAACGTGGAATCAGCCCCTGTGCTGGCTTTTCAAGTTGTTTTGAGAATTTGAAACAATTGTAGAGTGCTTGATAAGAGTGCCCGGTACCCAAATAATTAATTCCAGTGCCTGGGCAGATAGATGGAAACCTTTAAGAAAAGGGGGAAAAAAGAACTCTAAAATAAAATATAAATATAATAAAATAGCAGTAGTCTTCCTGGAAGACTTGAAGGGGCCTGTGTCGAACTACACTTTGAAAGCTCACTCCTTTTGCAATCAAGCCTCCAGCTGCAAACAAGGTAGTTTTAATAAGTGGCTTCTGCAGACAGAGCAGCTGAGAGACCTGCTCTTGGAGGCAGCACTTAACTTGCCAAAGGACATTTGAATGGAAAAATAGAACACTCTCCAGGATGGCTGTGTCCTCAGGAAAGGAAGTGGGACTCTGGCCTCTACTGCCCAACCAACGATAGGGACCAGAAACAGCACCTCAGAGTGCCTGCCACCAAAAGCTTGGTCTAGTATGCAAAGAAAAATAAATGCAACATTTCAGCAGGATTAAAACAAAGGGTTAACTTTGTTAAAAGACCCAAGACCACTTTCCCTTAGGATATAGGAGAATTAATTCTTCGTTAGTGTTTTTTTATATCAAGTTGAAATGAAAATACCTCCTTTTTTTATGGCTTCACAAATATCCAATTTATGGTTCCTTTCTAAAATTTCCAGTGCCACTTTGGAGTCCAGGGCTCAGCTAACTTTCACAGTTACCTGGGAGCTACAATGAAACAGACCCCTGGGACTCAGTGAGACCCAAGAATCTGCGTTTTCCTCAAGTTCATCAGCCAAGAGTCTCTGAGCTGGTGGCCAAGGCTGAGTTTGCCTTTCCACTGCTATGGAGAAGGTATGCTGGAGCAACTTTATTAAAATAGGGCCTGTTAGCTCAAAATTTCACAAGGGTGTTAAGAAACAATTATAAATTTTCCAAATTTTTAAGGATATTAACTTAGATGAGCATCTCTTCCCATGAGCAGAGGTGCACTAGCTAGAACTCATTTGGAGTAGTTTAAGTGTCTCAACTAAACATTTTTTCTTGGCTTAGATGAGTGTGCTTACTTAATGTCACTCTAGGCTGTGTGCTGAGGGCCCACTTGGTACCCTGTGCTGTGGGTTTTACACATCTGGTTACATTGACCTCCCAGCAAATCCCATCCAGCTGTGATAAGATGATTCTGTGACACATCTGGAAACAACTGAGGCTCAGCAAGGTTTTGTCCGTCAGGATTCAAACTCACATCTCTGTGACCCCAGAATCTGTTAACCTCTGTGCTGTGTTTGATAGGATCTCATGGCATTTCTTTTGTCGTCTGTTATTCCAAGAACGATACTGATATTCTCAGGGCTTCTCTGCCATAACACAGATTATTAAGGTTTTTCTGAGGGTTTCTCAAGGGGGTGTACCACCAACTGCATGACCTGCAGCCACCAACCCAGTGAAGACAGATCAAGAGTACAGCAAAGGCAGCCTTAGCAGAAAGAAATGCCCCAGAATGACAACACACACCTTGGTGTCCTGCTGGTGGGACCCAACATTAATGCTTTCTTGGTAGCAAGCAGTGCAGTCAGATGTAGCAAATCACACATACTCCTGTTGACCTACCAAGTCTACAACTAGCAATTTATTCTAAGAAAATCAGCATGGCTGTGTGTAACATTTTACCTAAAAGAATGCACATTTCTAAGCTGTCTCTAACAGTAAAATTTGAAATCAAAGTAAAATAAATTCTAGCATTTGCATACGTTACAATTTAAAAAGCTGTTTGGGAAATTGTTCACTATATTTTGCACATATTAAAATAGGTTGTAAAAGAGTTGTATAAATTCATCTCACTTTAAAATGAGTTTTTTAAAGGGAAACAAAAATTTAAATTTAATTTTATAATTATTTTATCTTATTTGTACTTTATTAATGTTTCTGTAATGACTGTGTTTTGCCTTTGTAGGTAAGAAAGAGTCATAACTTTGTTCAAACATACTAAATATGTGGATAACATAATTTTAAGGGATTGGGGTGGTGTGTGTATGTGAAGCCACGTCCCCCTCTAACCCTTTCTGGCTGTCTCCCAAACCTCCACCTCTGATGGGCTTAACACCTTAGACAGTGTCAGGGATTCATTACTTTCAAAACAGGGGTCTCTCAAATCTTCCTGGAGATTTTAAGTCCCCCTGAGCAGTTTCGGTTCATTATCGGAAGTCTGCTCTGTCTGGCTGCAAGCAGAGAGTGCTCTCAGCACACGTGCTGCTCACCCTCCAGCTCTGGCTGAGTCTGCAAATTCCCCAGTCATGTTTTTCAGGAGAAATTAAAGAGAAAGCTGAAGGGTAAGCAAATCTGGAAAGATTCCCATCCCCTAGACAGTGAGAAATGAAATGAACATGTGCTCTGGTTTCCCAGGCTTCTACGGGCTGTGCAGTCTGAGTCAGGCCCGTTTGGTCTCATCAGGCTCATTTGAAGGTTTGTTCCAAGCACCGTGCCACACCATATTGACTGGCACTCAAGGAAACCCCTTTCTGAGTGGGAGAGAGACGCCAATGACTACTCTGATTGGTGCTATGTGAAAGGTAGACACAGCACCCTCTGGAAGCACATAGGAGGGACCCCTGAGTTTTCCAAAGGAGGTGACAGTCAACATTGATGGGAAGAGAATTAGGGAGGGGGTGCTTCATAAGCATAGAAGAAACATGCTATTGTTCTCAATCTGTATCAAGAGTTGTTTGAAGAGATCCTACTGTCATTTTCCAGATTTGTGGGGTCTGGAGACTCTATGTCTAGTCTTGGGGTCGTGAGCCCTGGTAGGGTGACCAGACAAGAGTTGAGAAGAGTTGGGAGGGCCCATAAAACTAGAGAAGGAGGGAGAACAACCATATTCAATGCCAGGCAGGCATCAGTCTGACCGAGGAGTCCCTGTTGTGAAGGGGGCTGGACAATAAGGAGAATGGAGATGCTCCCTGTGGAAAGAGATGGGGGCTACAGAAGAAGGGGAACCGGCTGCTAAAGGAACAGCAAGCAGAGTGGGAGCATGCAGCTTGGAGAAAGCCCCCCCCTGGGGGGCGCTCTAGGTGGCTGCAGTTTAGCTACTATCTCCCTTGTAATTGTGGCTCTAAGGTTCCCTAGCTTGGGTGTCAGCAGCAGAAAAACCTGTTAGGGGACCCGATTAGGCATAGAAATAATACAAAGGACAGGAAAGGGACAAGGATAGAAGGACTGTTTGACTCTAGACTTAACGAGAGATAGAATATACCACTTGATTAAGAGGGCTGGTGATAAGGAACAGAGATGCCCCTATGTGGTTAGTGGTTAAAGAAACCTGTGATTTTCTCCAGGGTCATCCATACACCTCCCACCCTCTTGACAGCTGTCCAGTCCATGGCCCCTTCCTGGTCTGGACCCCCAGTGAAGTGTGTCCTTCCTGTGGCCTTGGGTTTCCATCAGCATTGAGTAACCTTCCCCAGCCACTCAACTGAGAAGGCCCTCCCCACAGTGCTCACTCGCATTTTGGCTTGTTTCCATGTGTCCACCACAATCACCTCTATTAAAAACAACCTTGCTGCATTTGTTTCTCCTTTATTGTTTTCTCTCCCATTGTTCTTCCAGGCGGCACCTTGTCTGTCTTATATATCACTGTAATCTGCTACTTAGAATAGTGCCTAGAACGTTGAGTGAATGGTGGTTGCCTCTGGAGAAAGACAACAACCTGAATCAGACAGATTCTAGAACTGAGCCTCACTCCACCACTTAGCCGTGGGGTGACCTTTGAGTCTAGTGTCCTGACTTGTAAAATAGGGCTCTGCAAATAGTCTATTTGCAAAGTGCCTAATATAGGATAAGCATTGTAAAGGTAGCTATTTTTTAGTCATCATCATCATTATGATTACTAAAGAAAAAGGAGAATTTTGCTGTTATACCAGATGGGCTGGAATAAGAATCAGAAATGGCCCAGATGAGCTGGTAAGCATGCCCTGTCTGCGGGTCAGGGAAGGGAAGGAGGGAATGCTTCGCCATAAGGATCTCTAGGTTATCCCACTAAGGAAAGGCAGGCTGCCAGGGCTCTGTGTGCTTCAGGGTGGAGTGAGGGAGATTCCTGGGAGGTCCCAAAACAAATTGCATGATCCCTATTATTGTTCAGTTGCATGGATGTTTGGGAGGAGGATGCTTAGCTCAGCTTAGCAACCTGACCCCGTTTTCCCCATTCACCCCCCTGCTCCCCCCGCCCCCCAGCCATGGGGTAGAGTCTTTACTGTGCAGACTGGCCCAGTAGAGAAAATAGGCTAAGCATCTTGGTTTCCTGTCCTGTTTCTTTCACATGATGACTATCCGGATATTGCAGCTGGGTTGGGCTGCAGATAAAAAGGAAAGTTCAGGCAAACAGAAGAACACATTTTGGAGAAAATGGGGAAGAGAGTGAAGACGTGGCTGGGTTAAGGGAAAGGCAGCAACTGAGCACAGAGAGGAAAACACAAGAATTTCCAAGAATCAAGGTAAAACGTACATGAGCAGGGGAGAGAGTACAAGGCCAGGTCTGGAGACCTTGCCTCCAGTATGGGCTCAGCTATTAATTGCTGTGTGACTTTAGGCCAGTAACTTCCCCTCTCTGGGCTTCAGGTTCCTCATTTATCAGCTAGGCACTGCTGTAGGTAATGGCGATTAAGTAATGAACAAAGCTGACAAAAATCCCCACTCTCATATTCACTGCTCACAGTGAAAAGCAAAACAGGAAAATATGTTGTATTGTAGTTCAGGATAAATACTAAGGGGGGAAAAAAGTGAAAAAAGGAGAAAGGGAGCCTTTTGGAAAGGGTGATTTCTGAGTCCAGACTTAAGGAGGTAAGCAAGTGTGTCAAGACTTCTGGGCAAAGAGGTTTCCAAGCAGAGGGAAGGACTTCTCTGAATAGGAAACCTCTTCTCCACCCCTCTTAATGTCACCACTTGGCCTGCTGATATAGACATTCTCCTAAGGAGCTTCCTGTTTCTCCTCCTGCCCCTGCCATCCCCTCTCCACCCAGGGCTAGGGGGACCTTTTAAAATATAAGTCAGACCCCATTATTTCCCTGCTGAAACCAAGCCAGATACCACCCCCCCCCTCTCCGCATTGGCACAAATGCCAAAGTCCTCACCAGCATCCTTCAGTATCTCCTGAGATCATGCTCCCTCTCTCCTTGCCTCAATCCTCAGCTGCTCTGCCCTGGCTGTTATTTCTGGAACATGCCAAGAAAGCAGCATTAGGAGCATTGCCCGTAGCCTCTGCCCAGATGTCCTCCCCCAGTTACCCGAGTGCACCTCCTGAGTTCATGCAGATGCTGTCTCTTTGACCAGGTTGTTCCCTCTCCCCTTGCGCCACGCCCCTCACCCTGCTTTATCAGTCTTCATGCAGGTGCTACCGCCCATCATTTTACCTATTTATAATAAAAACTATAATTGACCAGATGTTGGTAAGTGCTCTACACTGTCCTAAACATCCAAGAATTAATTTATTTCCCCCAAACTCTTAAGGAGGGCATTCTAATTAACTGCATTTTTTGAATCAATAACCTGAGATTCAGAGAGGATAACAGATTTATTCCAGGCCTCCCAGTTGGTGAGAGGATTCCAACCGTGGAGACCAGCTTAGCCCGAAAGAACTTGTGAGTCTGGAAATGTTTAGTGTCCAAAATGGCAGTCACTCATCACAGATGGCTGTGGACTGTTGAAATGTGTATGACCGAGAAACTGAAGTTTTAATTTTATTTCATTTTAATTACTTTTAGTTGAAATAGCCACAAGTGACTAATGGATCCCACATTGGACAGTGGGAACCTGAGCCTCTGAGTCGTCCTATTAATGTCTGTCTTTCACCTAAGAAGGGAACTTCTCTGTGTCTCCTTTTGCATATCATTTAGGGAGATAGCTCATAGGATTGTGAGAATGAAAGCAGCTTAGAACATCGCCTGCTGTAAAATAAATACTCAAACCTTGTTTATCATTATCACCACCACCACCATCATCATCATCACTATTATCACTGTTATTATGATCATTAAGAGACCTTCTAAGACCAAGGACTTTATTTACTGGCAAATCCTTATTACCTAAATGTTCTTGGCACATAGTAAGTACTCAAGTATTTATTGAATGATTAAGTGGATTGAACTGTATGTGGACTGGGATAAGAATCAATTGTCATTTAAGATTTATTTATTTATTCATACAGGAACAGGGGTGTAGGCCAGAAGTCTGGGGTGGTGAGAGGATTCACCAGAGACAGAGTGGGGAGAGCAATAGGCGATAGACTGAAATACACTGCTGAGGAGCGCAGCAGTTGAGACAGGAGAAGTCTGCTGCGCCATGTGGGAATCTCCCTGTCTGGGAATCGAACTCATGCTGCAGTGGCTGCGGATAGCTTCATAGGCTGAGA
>PVIJ01001440.1:0-105702 GCA_004024925.1 Scalopus aquaticus | reverse complement strand
AACTCATGCTCCAGTGGCTCTGGATAGCTTCATAGTGCTGCGACTTAACCTGTTACACCACCAGAGAAACCCAGGGGTGCAAGTTCTGAAAACAGTGTCTGCCACCAGCCTTCCTATGCTCCCCCTGGAGCATGCGCTTTTTTCTTGAATGAAACAACAGGCAAAATGGCCCACACCATTTTAAATGATGTTTCTTCCTCTCCTCCCAGCCATGTACAGTTGTACTTACCCATGTTGTGGCAGGAAATGCCATAAGGGACACAGCAGTTGTGGAGGTTTGCAAGGCAAGACTCTGCTGCTCAAAGAGAAGTTCTTCTGTCATTTTTTATTGAAAACATGGGGGCTAGTAAAAGCTGATCATGCGACAGTGGTATGAGTTGGTCCTTGCAATGGTGGCATAAACAAAGGTTTGTAAGGAACAGAGAAGGGGACAATGTGACCATAAATTAAGAGACATTTGCATCAGCAAAGCATATGTGTTGATGTTATCACAGGCAGAGTTATTCTAAGATCACCATGAATTTAGTCACACAATCAGGTCAATGGTAGCCTAGCTGTCCGCAGGCCTGCCTCGTGATGCGAGCTATATTCCATAGGTAGTCAAGCAGGAATGGTCTGCATGATTTGCAGATAACAATTAGGTCACAGCTGCCCATGAGTGCCCAGCTCATAGGAACCTACACACATAAGTTAAAAGTGTGTGTGATGTAAACTCCACACTGGCAGGGGCTTAACCAACATTAGTTCACCTCCATCTGCCTCCTGCCATTACCCAGCTTGCGACATGCTTCAGTGTGTAAGAATCAGCACCCCAGTGTGAGTCACAGCTGTGTGATCTGAGGCACCTACTGCCCCTGATAGGTCAATGTAAAAGCAAATATGTATCAGTCAGTTTCTAAATCAGAAGTATAAGAGTGCTCCACAGTCAACAGATGGCTTGTTCATCCCACATGTTTTTTCTTTAGTAGATGTAATAGTTTTCTATTGCTTGTGTACCAGATTATCACAAATTTAAGGACTGAAAACAACACATTTTCATTATCTTACACTTGCATAGGTAAAATTCTAACATATGCCTCACTGGGCTAACATGGAGAACTTTATGCCTCCCTGGTGGATCTAGGAGAGAATTCATTTCCTTCCTTCCCCAGATACTAGGAGCCTCACATTTCTGGGCTTATGGACTCTTCCTTCATCTCAAAACTTTTAGTGTTGTCTCTCCATGTCTTCTGTAATTGCATCTCCCATGAACTCTTCTTCCATCTTCTTGTTCCACTTTTAAGGACCCTTGTGCTTAGATTTGTCCCATCCAAATATACCAGAATAATCTCCCTATTTTCAGGCCAATTAATTAGCAACTTTAGTCCATCTGCAACCTTAATTTCCCCTTGCCATGTAACTAAACACAGAAATATTCATAGATTTCAGGATTAGGACTTAGACATCTGTGGGATCATTTTTCTGCCTGTCAGAGTCGACTGCATTTCCTTTTTATTTTCAACTTGAAATCTAGCTGTATAGCATTTCTTAAAGATTTGGCAACACTTGGTCCACATTTTTTTTTAAAGATTTATTTATTTATGCATACAAGCTGGGGTACAGGCCAGACGCGTGGGGCGGCGAGAGGGCTCGCCAGAGACAGAGTGGAGAGCAGAACAGGCAGATGGACGGAAATACACTGCTGAGGGGAGCAGCAGGCGAGGCAGGAGAGGTCTGCCGCACCATGTGGGAATCTCCCTGGCTGGGCAGCGAACTCACATCACCGCTGCCAACAGCTCCACAGCACAGCGCTTAACCACTGCACCATCAGGGAGGCCCTTGGTCCACATTCTTATCCTAATGGGTTCCCATTCCAATATGGCAACAGTTAGCTTGAACTAAGCTGCCCCCTTTTTGCTTCAGTCCCCACACCTCCCTATCATCACCCTGACTAATGCCCAGATTAAGTTACCATGTATCATTACATTGGGTTGCTGTTTTTTCTACTAGACTCCTTTCATTCATTTTCATCTCCCCCAACCTTATCAGCCTTTGAGTCTACAGAAACATTTTTTAATTCTTAGAAAAATGTTGGAGGCCGGCTCCGACCGAGGTTGGGTTCCCGGGGGTGGTGGGGAAAGCGTCGGCGGCAGCAGGAGAGGGGGAAGGGGAATGAGAGACAGCACGCACACCGAGTAGTGATCAGGCTGCTCTGTCTATTGCCCCAACAGTGGGGTTTTTTATACCATAAATTTAGCTAGCAGGCATAGTTTCTAAAGATAATGATTGACTACAAGAATGAGGTAAAAATAACAGGATACATATTTTTGTTAAGCACATGATTGATTACATTTTGTTTACAATCAGGTGGTTTCTGGGGAAAATATTTTTTTTGCTTAAGGTAAATTTTCTAAGGTATGAGGTATAAACATAATGATTAACCTTTGCCCTGAGCCTGGAGCCTAAAAAGGCGATAGTGTAATGTCCTTTTTGCCTGGAAACCAGAATCTGATCAAAGGAACCATCTTATTCCAACTCCCTGGAGTGGTTAATCACAGAAGCCATCTTATGCTGATTCCTAGAAGAAGGCAGGGGAATGTAAGGGGAAGGGGAGTAAATGTTTTTGTACAGGACACCAACCCGTGATCAGGCAAGAATGTACTTATTGAAGGAGCAGCTCGGCACCTGGACCCAATCATGGGGTCTTATGCAATGGAGAGGCATATCTTAAGAAAGTTATAGGTTTAACTTAGAAAATATTTGTGAGTTAAAGTAGTTACTGGAAGAGATGTCGCCTCCTGGCTACCTAAGGAACTCTTCCTTGAAGGTCCTAGCTCCGTGCTGCGCCTTCAGGCAACTCGGGTAAGCCAGGGCGCAGCAGAAAAATTCTACCACTTTTGGTGTCTGTCTGTATCAAAAATATTGCAAAGTATTGTATGCAATTAATGCCCACCCACATGCAACATGGAAAAGGGGAACTTAGAGTTATATGTGATCTTGGCAACCCATAGCAAAGGAGAACTAACTCCCCCTCTGAGCAGTCTTTGAACTCTGGGGAGGGGTGAGTGAGTCACGTGTCCACAACAGTAACCAATGCTAGCAAGGACCACTGTCTCCAGAATGCCAGAGCTGTACTCCATGCTCTCTATTTCACTGACTCCTCACAACCTCTCAACAAGGTCAGTGTTATTTTTTAGTTTCCCCATTCCCACTGTGGCACAGAGAAGCTAAGTTAAGTATAATTGAGTTTTGATTCAAGCATGTTATTCTGATTCCAAATTTGAATGTTGACTCTACCAGGTTCTGTGTTCATAGAATTGCTATGGTTTCAAGGTTTTGAGGGTTTAGGCGTAGGAAGAATAGCTAGACCAGAAGGATCATTCTACCAAGTTTCCAAATGGGCTTGAGTACTCCTGAATTCCCAGGTTCATACAAGAAACCACCAAAACAGGAACAAAGGCCCTCTTTCAGAGGATGCTGCAGCTGGGAGAATTTTGCCTTTGAATTTGCTTAGGCAAGACTTCCTAAATCACAGCCCTGGCAGGCTAGGAATACAGATGCTTTAGAGAGGCCCTGAAACTCTGGAGTAGATAACAGGGAACAATGGTAGGGCTGGGGGAGGAAGCTTGTTCATGAGAATCTGGCACTTTCATTGTCTGTGAACCTGTATAATCTCCCTGCTTTAAAGATAAAGCAGACCCTCCAGTCATCATAAGGGCAGAATGAGGCAATGTTTGGGGGAGACCGATCACAAAGCTAAGGATTAACAGCTACTGGGCTCATGGTCACAGTCTCAAATATGCCCCCACCTGAGTGACATTTGGGGCTTCTGCCTGTGCCAAATTGAATTCTGATTTCTTGCTAAATGCAATAGACTCACCATTTGCCAGAACAATTAAGAAACAGAGAATTTTTTTTTCATTTGAGGCAGATGAGACCTTTTGGCAGAAGACACACCAATGCATCAGTTCAACTAAATGAGTTATGTAATTAGGGTGCCCTTCCATTACTGTTTGCTGGGGAGGTCCCCAAGTAAGCCAGCTGTCTATATATCATTAATAGTGCTCTTCCATTTTCAAATGGTTCCAGTTAGAGTATGGTTTTGGAATTAAAACAGATGCATAGATCAATGGAATAGAATTGAGAGCCCGGAAATAAACTCCACACTTAGATGGACAGTTATGACAAAGGAGCCAAGAATATACAATGAAGAAAGAAATGTCTCTTAAATGGTATTGGGAAAACTGGCCAACCACATGCAACAGAATGAAACTGGACCACTAACTTGCACCATATACAAAAGTCATTTCAAAATGGTTTAAAGACTTGGATGTAGGACCTGAAATATAGAAGAAAACATAGGCAATGCGTTCTGTGAAATTGGCTCTCGTGAAGTCTTTGGAGAGTTGACTCCTACAGCAAGGGAAATAAAAGCAAAAATAAATAAGACTACATCAAACTAAAGCTTCTGCACAGGAAAAGAAGCTATCATTAAAACAAAAAGACAGCCTAGTGAATGAGAGAAAATATTTGAACATGATACATCTGACAGTCGGCTGATATCCAAGGTACATAAAGAATTCATACAACTCAACAAGAAAACAAATAACCTAGTCAAACAATGGGCAGAAAATCTAAAAAGACCCTTCTCCAAAGAATTCATGAATTTGGCTAACAGACATGTGATAAATTTTCACCAACACTTATGAGGAAAATGCAAATGAAAACCACAAGGTGATACTATCTCATACCCCTGAGTATGGCCCATATCAAAAAGACCAGGAGCAACAAGCCCTGGTGAGGGTGTGGCACAAAGGGAACCATCTTACAGTGTTGGTGGAAATGTAGACTGGTTTAGCCCCCGTGGAAAACAATATAGAAGTTTCACAAAAGATTCAAAATAGATCTATCATATGATCCAGCAATTCCACTCTAGATATCTACCTGGAGAATGCAAACATTAATTGGAGGAGATAATATGCATTCCTATGTTCTCTGCAGGATTATTTACAGGAGCCAAGTTTATGAAACAACCTAAGTATCCAAGGAAAGATGAGTGAGTAAAGAAAATGTGGTCTATATACACAGTGGAATACTACTCAACTGTGAAAAAGGATGAAATACTGCCAATTGTGATAATATGATGGAACCGAAGCAGATTATTCTTAGTGATAAGTCAGAAGGAGAAAGACAAATACCAGATGGATTTCACTCATGTGAAAACAAACAAAACAAAGAAATAGACACAGTAAACCAAAACAAACCCCAGAAACCTGACTGTCAAGGTGAGGCTCTGAGCAGGAGAAGGAGTGGGAGCAAAGGGATAGGAGGCACCGTGGACTATGATAATGATTATTGGGGCTTTGGTGGTGGACATGGTGTGGTAATATACACCTGAAGAGGGGTGAACTACATCCCCTAAAACATATGCAGTGTGGTAAGCCAATATTATTTAAAAAAAAATAATAATATAATTCCAAAACAAACCAACAAAATTCCATTTTGATTGTTAACAGATAGGGTCACCCTTCAGTGATACCCTATCTAAGCTTTTCAGAATAAATCCCTGATATCAGGTTATTTCTGTCTTTTTTGTTTCTAAGTCCAAAGACAGGTAGATATAAAATTATTCAGCTACTGAGAGCATCATAGAGTGTTAGAGCAGAAAAGAGGTTCTAGAACATCTGGGAAGTTCTTGACTTCTGTTAAATATGTTAAGTTCTGCCATCTCTCTGTTGTCAGATACAAATCAGGCTCATAAGCACCGAGAAGAACATTAAGTGTTATTAGCCTCTTTTAAAGATGAGGAGACTTTTTATTTATATCAGTCTATCAACTTATTTATTTTTATTGAAGTAACATTGGTTTTCAACATTGTATATGATGTAGAGACCTTGACTCATGCCTCCTCAGCTGCATCTCCTCACACCACACCCTTAGTCCTCCAAGGCACCCACAACCCTCCACCATTGTCCATTGGTCTCTCTCCCAGCCATGTTCTCCCCACCCCCGCTCACAGCCTGGATTCCACAGTAAGTTTTCTAGAGTTTGTTATTGGTTTGGTTTTATCGACCCTTTTTTGTTTCTCTATGTTCCATGTATAAGCAGAGCCATCCCATATTTGTCTCTCTCCTGACTTACTTTGCTTAGCATTACTGTTAGCAGTGCCATCCATGTTGTCACAAATGGCAAAAGTTCATCTTTTTAATAACTGAGTAGTATCACTGTGTAAATATGCCACATTTTTCTAATCCACTCCTCTGATGAGACAAGAAGATTTTTTAAAGGACTCAAGGACAGACACTCAGTTGATGGCAATATTGTGATCAGGATCCAAGCCTGGGGCCTCACCAATTCCCAGTCCACAATTTCTTCATTATTCTAGGCCACTTCTTTTTTCTTCCTCTTGCCTTTTTATTTTCTTTTTTTGACAAATTTAAGAAGAATCATGTAGGTATCCTGGAGAATTATGGGTTTTACATTGTGCTGCAATCTGAATGTTTATGTCTCCCCAGCATTCACATAATAAATCCTAATGCTCTCTGTGATGGTATTAGAAGGTGGGCCCTTCTATGGTATTAGATGGTATTAGAAGGTCCTTAGGTCATGAGGAGCCTCCTGAATGGGATTAATGATGTTAAAAAAGACACCCTACAGAACTGCGGCTCCCGTTTCATCACCTGCAGATGCAGCAAGAACCTGGAAATTGGTCTTTACCAGAACATAACCTAACTGGTACCCTGAGTTTGGTCTTCTCAGCCTCCAGAACTGTGAGAAAGAAATTTCTGTTGTTGATAAGCCACCCCATCTGTGGTATTTTGTTATAGCAACTGGAATGGATTAAGAAAAGTTGCAAGCAACAGCAGTCAAACCTGTGCCACTGAAGCAATGAGGGAACTTACTGGGAAGATCCAGAGCATTAATATATATTTACAAGGTCTGAGCTTGAACATGGAGAAGCAGACAGCTCCAGGGGCCTCCACAGCAGAGTACACAGACTTCTTCAGGACCCCAGACTGGAATGAATGTGAGCTGGTCATTCTTTCCTTGCTTTGCTCTGCCACCCCTACCTCCCATCCCCACTCAGTCAGACCTAGCAGAGCCCTCAGTATGTGTTTCCCTGCTAACAGGGTACAATCAAAGGACTCCAAGGATGAGCCTGCACCACTAACTTAGCATTAAAATTGCTAACCTGTTTTTTTGTTCGTTTGGCTTTTTGTAATGAGGGAAAACTGTATCATTATTTTAGGAGAACTCAAAGACAAAATAATCTGTTTTGCATAGAATAATAAATGTGGTTGGCATGATCTGTTCTAGGTAAATAGACTGGTTATTCACCTACTAAAATTTGCTTCCTGGGAAACTGTTTCAGTGGAAAGAGTTCTAGTGTCAGGCCTGCTGTTAAGCCCCACCCTCTGCCTCTGACTGTCTGTGAGGCCTGGGACAAGCGTCTGTTCTCCCCTTTCTTGCCATCTTGAAATGGTTGACACACTTCTCTGCCCCCTTTCACAAAGACACTTATAGGATCACGTGCTATATACATAAGAATATAATGTTTTGTTTCCTCAAACTCTTGAAGTCTCATGGAAGGGTTTGATAGACAAACTAGGTGTTTTCTAGATGCATCATCTCTCCCCAAATCCCAAGCCCCTTCTTCTCCAGACCCATTGTCTTAGTTCCAGAAATGTGCTCACAAGAGCATCACTTGTGAAGGACTGATAAGGCCTAAAAGATACGACTCCCATCACAGGGTAGCAGAAAATGCTCTATGTCTAAGCCCAAAATCTGGAAGATTAGATATAAACTGGCAGTCAGGACACAGGTATCTTCATAGCAGGTGATGTGATCAACTTCCAGAGTTCCAGAAATAGAGCAAAGGCCACACACCAAGGCTATAGGCGAGGCAGCGAAGTCCAGACCAAAAGTCATCAGCAGAGGGGCATGTGGAGACAGAAGGGACAGATCATTAAAGAAGGTCATATGGAAAGCTGCACAGTCCTGAGCTGGCCTTCCTGCTCTGTGATTTCCTGACTACGGGAACTTGGGCACGTCAATTGCAGTCGGTCTCTCAGCATCTAGATGCATTGCCGTCTAGTATTTATAGGGGTTTGTGAGAATCAGCCTGCTGAGAGCCATGAAGAGTTTCATGCAGCTGAGAAGCTGGGCTTGTTAGGTGCAAATCTTGGTTTCATTCCAGGGACCTGTATGTGTGTCCTGGGCCACTGCCTAGAGATTGCAGCTGGAGCAGGCCTTGCTCACCGTGGCTGGGCTGCGGGTAAAATCGCTTTGACTTAAAATGGCTTTTGCCTTTCTTGCCCCCATCCTGTCCCTCCCCCTCTCTGCCTTCTCCAGTTTGCCAGAGGAGGAGATGGGCAAGATTTCTTCTATCATACTGAGAAGACTGCCTTCCCCCTTCTGCCCCTGCCCACACCCCACCCACACTTGTGGGCACTTGGGGAGTTTCCCTTCAAGGCTGAACTATCTGGGGATAGGCTGATAGGCAGCCGAACTAAAAAATAGGGCACCCAAGGAAGGAAATCTTGACAGGAAGTCCAAATAAGCACTTCCTCCCACCCACCTTTGAACTTCTGAGGTATCTCAGTTAAAACAGCAAAGAAAGAGAGACAGAGAGAGAGAATGAGAAATATCATGTTTTTCATATATAGTTGAGGAAGTGGAAAATCTCTCTCCTTGTGGCCTTGCATGCAGCAGTGGTTTGGGCTTTCCTCACGCTTCTCCTAGGATGGAGGAGGCGACGACTGTGCCCACAGGGGAGCAGGACTCATGGCCTGTCAGAGAGAGCAGCGCAGTGTGCCCTGGGGAAGGGCTGCTGTGGGCTGGCAGGTGTCTGTGCCCCCTCTTCCCACCCACAGGCTCCTGGAGCACCGTGAGAATGGCCCAGCACATGCCAGATGGGACAGCTGCATGGCTGGCCGGGCCTCCTGACCCACCATTCCCAGGCAGAGTCACTGCTCCTGTGCTGTCTATGGCTGACGGGTGGGTGGAGCTGCCCTGTCCAGCCCGGCAGTCAGGACCCCGGCTCTCCTCACTCAGCCCCTCTGTGTAGGCGAGTTCTTGGCATCCAGGAGGATCCCACATGAACAAACAGTGCTTTCACTGCCAGCCTCTGCAAATGGAGGGCCAAACCAGCCCTCCCAGGAAGGGTGGCTTCTGGGGTTCTCGCCTCCCCCTGCAAGCGAACACATACAGGCCCTAAGGAGAATTCCAACAAAATTCACCTCAGCCTCAGGTGAAAGATACATGAAGCCATAAAAAGACTTGCCATGGCAGCAAGGCTGGGATGCACCCACACAAGGACATTCTCTCCATTGCCCGCAGTCCTGGTGGGCACCCTCTCTGGGCCACATCCCACCACCTTTCTCTCTGTGTCCCAGCCACACCCTCTGTCCAGATCAATTCCAGATGCACACTTCCTCCCTCGCACCTTGTAATGATGTAGGTTCCTCTCCTAAGAAAGTAAATAATCCCTTCCCCGAGGTCCCCACTTTCCATTCTCCCCTGGTCCCTTAGACATGGCTCCGCAGACCCTTCCCCCACCCCACCTTCCAAAGAACTATAACTCTCAAGTCTCTTCTAACAAATCGAGTGTTTTTCTCACCTCTAAAATGAGATTTGAAGAACGGCAGTTCTCTCCCTTGTATGATTCAACCGTAGGAGAGAGGGGAAAAAAGTCTGAACAGGGTGGGTGGGGCAGGAGCTTAGTGTCGATGCTGAGGTACAGTGTGCCAAAGACCACAAATCTGACACATCACTCTCTGCAAGTATGGCTTTCCTGTCCACAGGTCTGGGGCTGCACCTTCCAGATCCCTATCCCGGGAGCCCCTACCCCCTGTACTAAATCACCATCACTCTTACTGTGCTGACCGCCTCTTGCTAACCTTACAATGTACATCATAAAGCCAAGGATAAGGCCTTCGCTAACCTTTCTTTGCTCCACCATGAATTCTGTGTTTCTCCACTTGGTTGGAGGAGAGAGCCACGGCTCTCCTACTAAAGCCTACTACTAAAGCCACGGCATTCTACCACTGCACCACACCAGCTCTCTCTCGCCTGCCTGCTCTGCTCCATGTTTTCAGCCAACACAAAGACGCTTTTCAGTGGGTGGTGTGTGTTGTCCTTGACCTTCATCCCTGCAGCTTCCCCTCCACTGGGACTGTACCCAGAAGTGAATGTTACAACTGCCTGTTTGACAGATGAGGAAGCTGAGCGAGGGCCCAATGAGGCTGCCAGGACATGATGACTTTGGTAGGAGAACCCTCTCCCATCTCTCCTCCAACCAGGTGGAGAAACACAAAATTAATGGTGGAGCAAAGAAAGGTTCGCAGAGGCCTTGTCTTAGGTTTGTGATGTACATTGCAAGGTTAGCAAAAGGCGGTCAGCACAATAAAAGTGATGGTGATTTAGTACGTGGTGTAGGGACTCCCAGGATAGGGATCTGGAAGGTGCAGCCCCAGACCCGTGGACAGGAAAGCCATACTTGCAGAGAGTGATGTGTCAGATTTGTGGTCTTTGGCACACTGTACCCCAGAGTAGACACTCACCCCCATATCCTTCCCTGCCCCACCCAGTCACTCACCCCCATATCCTTCCCTTCCCTTGAGCCAAGTCCTTCTAACCCCACCCAGTCCTTCTGGCAGCCTAATCCTCTCTTGACGGCTAACTGCCCAGCTTCTAGAGCTTCTGAAACCTGCTGACCAGAGACAGAATTTGTGAAACTCACTCTTGAGTGTTGGGAAATCACCGAATCTGGGGAAGAGGAAAGACTTAGACCCAAGGCCACCAGTTTCCCCTGGCGTCACAGGCTCACTTCCCAGCTGGCCTTTCCGAGGATGGGCCTGTGGCTCTAGCAGCAGGGATGCCAGAGGCCTACCTCATGGAACGTGCTGCATCCTCTTCTCACTGGTGCAGACTGACAACCTCACTTGCTCTTCATGGGAAGCAGATGTATAGAGTGGAGACCACACAGGCTCCAGAGGCAGAAGTGGGTTTGATTTCTTACTCCACCTTGAGCCATTTGGCTGACATCTCAGAGTCTTGAGGGGGCAGGGACTTAAAGGACAGGGACTCTGGACTCAGACTGGGGACAAGACCAGTTGCCCCACCAACTTGCCAGGAACAAGAGGGCAAGTGCTTCATCTCTTCCAGTTTCAGTCTTTTCTTCTGTAAAGTAGGAGTAACAACAGTGCAACAATTAAATAAGATAATTAGTGCAAAGTTCTTAGCACACTCCATGGCATGTGAAGGATTCCAGGTATCTCATATGTGATGTTTCTTATCATATGGTCACTGTCATCAAGTTTGTTAACTGTCATGTCTTTTTCCATGGGGTCCATGAATCCTTCATGGTCACAGTTATTAGGTAGTTCTTCCAAAGGAGCCTAATATGCTTTAATTCCAATTTCTGCTTTTCTGTATATTTTTCCTCTTGAGTGGAAATGAGCATTATTCAGAAAATATTGCTTATACATTTTTTTAAGATTTTTTTTTTATACAAGCTAGGGTGCAGGCCAGAGGTGTGGGGTGGTGAGAGGGTTCACCAGAGGCAGAGTGGGGAGCAGAACAGGCAGATCAACCGAAATACACTGCTGAGGGGAGCAGTGGGCAAGGCAGGAGAGGTCTGCTGGGTCATGTGGGAATCTCCCCGGCTGGGTATTGAACTCGCGCCACAGCTGCTGACAGCTCCACAGCACTTCACTTAACCTGTAGTGCCACCAGAGAGTCCTCCAAAATTTCTTGTTTTAAAGGATGATCTTGAAAATTTTTTCCACCGGTGTTGTGTTTTGATTGCTCACAAAGTACATATCCACATACATCCATGCATGCATGCCCTTGCACACACATGTCTGCACACACACATACATACACACTTGCACACGTGTCCAGCATAGCCTCTTGCCATTCCATCTGCCCTGTATAAATTCCAACTAGTTCCATGACCTCTTTGCTCAACTTAAAAGTGGTTTTTCTTTCTTCCTCTCTTTTCAAATGGATTTTTATCATTTGCCACCTTCCTGGTGATTTGAAAAGCAAATTGACCTCTTGCACCTCTCTCAGTGGTGGTGTTTTTAAAGTGCATGATTGTGCTTTATCGAGAAGGGCAGTTACTGAGAGCTCCGTGGTACCAGCCCTGCAAGGCAGGGTGCTCCACCCAGTTTGTGGAGCACTTCCACACAGGTACTGGACCTGGG
The DNA here is from genome assembly GCA_004024925.1 of Scalopus aquaticus. Classification (NCBI taxonomy): domain Eukaryota; kingdom Metazoa; phylum Chordata; class Mammalia; order Eulipotyphla; family Talpidae; genus Scalopus; species Scalopus aquaticus. The sequence goes on along the minus strand of PVIJ01001440.1, from coordinate 93,514 downwards.
ATAAAATACAGATCTCAGGTGAGTGAAGAATCACCTGGTGAGGCTGGTGGGGCCTCACCACCTGGAGGCCTGGAGGCCTCACCACCTGCACAACCTGGACTCCTCAGGTTGTGCAGAACATTGTGCTTGACCAGAACTACTCTTAAAAACTTTCTTGAAGACCCAAAGTAGCATCACTTAGTGCAACAGAACTCAATTCTTTCCTCAAGCATCAAAACAGATGACTGTGTGTGTTCACATGTGTGAAACACTAGATAAAGTGGCAAATGTGGGTTTAGAAGCTGCAACATTGTACAGATTGGTTTGCATTTAGAAATACCCTTGACCAGTGAGGTGCTAAGACTCTGAGAAGTGCACAGGGTCTGAGATTGACTAGGAAAACAGCAGACTCTCATCTTTGATCACAGGACCAGTCCCAGGAAGATGCTGTTTGGATGGACTACATGAAGGAATTAGAGTAGAGTAGAGTAGAGTAGAGTAGAGTAGAGTAGAGTAGAGTAGAGTAGAGTAGAGTAGAACAAAACAGAATGGACTAGGTGGTGGAAAGGCTAGTGAGTTCAATATATGGTAGTATGACAACAATTGATATTCTTTTTTCTTAATTTTTTTCCTTTTGTGTTTGTCTAGATAAATGACTCTACATTTTATGTATATATGAGACAATTCCTCTCTTTTCCTATTTTACATATATGGGAATGTAGGTTCCCAGATTTCAGGTCTTTTCCTGAAGGTGCACGCCATGCATCTTCAATGCCATATTAGACGCTAAGTCAATGTCTACCCAGTCAGCACCTTCCACAGCTCTGGGTGCTCTTAAAGAGCAGATCAGAAAACTTGACAGGAGCCCAGGTTCTAGCTAGGAAAACTGAGACTCCTATAGAGGAAGAGATTTAGCCAGGCAGGGTCAGAAGTCAAGCTTGGGACAGAGATGAGACCAGAGAGCTGCTGTCCTGCCTTCCAGCCATGGAGATGCTATAGGAGCCTGTGCTGGGTCAGGGACCACAGGCCTCTCATCTGCCAAGTTCAGGACCCTTACTCACGGTGAGTCTTCTGGTAGTAACCACGAGGATGCAGATGAAGGAATCTCAACTTTATCCTTTTGAGAGAGACTGAAGGATGGTTGGCAAGCATTAAAAAGCCATGGTCCTTCCCCTCACCTCACCCCTGCAGTTCACTGATGTGTGAAGTTGTCTATATTTTAGGTCAACCGTCAAAGTAGATTTTCATCTGCAAAGACCCAGGCAAGCAGGGCTGTGGTGTAGACATGGCCGCCAGGGGTTTGCATGGATAGGTACTTGGTCTCCAGGTGAGAGTCAAAGTCCCCTTCATCACCCCTCCCACTAGGCTGGGGTGAGTGGGGGCCAGTGGCGAATTACCAACCCTGCCACACTCCCCGCCTCTCCAGTCCCCAATGCTGGGCTTCCTTGTTTACTTATTTAGAGCCCAGCAGAGGAAGTGGTAAAGGAAACTCGCTGAGTCGTTTTCTGAGAAGAGACCATATTTGTTCGCAGAGGAAGTTGTTGCTTTCTGGGATCTTGTTACAGTAGAAGAGACGAGCCGTCAGCTCCAAGGCTGTTTTGGGAGGTAACTGGAAGTTGGAAGAGCCAAGGACAGCTCTGCACTCTGGATTTGGGGTCCTCTCTCCATGGGTGCAGAACCCATGCTCAGCTTGTGAGCTTCGTCCCTGGAGAGCAGCCATGGCATTGAGGAACGTGCCCTTTCGCTCAGAGGTCCTGTCCTGGGACTCCGACAGCCTTGCAGACTATTTCAGGAAGGTGAGCCTGCTCTTCTGTGGGTGGTGGCCGGTGGCGCTGTCAGCGGGCTGGGCAGAGGCTTGAAGATGGAATCTGAACAGAGCATGAGTGGCGTAAAAGATAGCAATGGAACGCCAACCCGGCGGCCACCTTGCAGCCGAGCAAGTGCCTTGTAGATGCAGCACTGGGTGTTCCCATAGTGAGTTCTGGGGAGAAGGGAGCCCTCAAATGAACATGGACCAACTATGCACCAGGGATTGAGAGTGTGGGCTCTGGAAATCCCATTTAATTCTCCTCAGTATTGTCTCCTGGGCTCAGCTGCAATATAAGTTCAGGTCAGCGAGATGGCCCAAAACCCCAGGGACTACTTGTGATTGAGGCAGGATTCCAGTCATGCCTGACTGGTTTCAAAGTCCGGGCTCCGAGACTCAGAACTGCTGTAATCACTGAGATCAAGGTTATTTTCTAGACAGGGAAGATTATAGGGTACTGGGGCTGGAGAAGGAAAGGGATGGAGCTCGTTTTGAGCGACTGTGCTGGACGTAGCTTCTGGGCAGTTGTCACTCCTGGTCTGGAAGTGGGCTCCTCAAGCCCTTACATGGGATAGAGTCTCACTGGCCCTTTATGAGGATCTTAGAGAGCGGAGCCAAACCCTGATAGGAGCCTCAGTTTCTAGTTAGGAAAATGGAGACTCCTCTAGAGGAAGAGGTTTAGCCAGGCTTGGGGCAGAGCTGAGACCAGAGAGCTGCTGTCCTGCCTTCTAGCCTTGGAGATGCTGTAGGGGCCTGTGCTGGGTCATCTGCTGGTGGGACCACAGCCCTCTCATCAGCTGAGTTCAGGACCCCCTACCCTTGTCTGACAAATGTGATGTCTTATGGAGGACATTTTAGCTTCTAACACCCCCATTCCGTTGACACTCCAAATCATTGTAAAGGTGAGGTTTTGAATCAAAGCCATAGAGATCATTTAAGTCAACTTTCTACTTTTCTGGGGAAACTGGATCCCAAGAGTGTGGACAGGCTGCCAAGGACACATAGCCAGATGCGGGGTGGATACAGTGTCAAGTATTTACGGGCACAGCTGCTGTCCCGCAGCCTAAAGAAGCAAAATGTGAACTGGGTGTGGCATAGGAGAGGCAAGGCCCACAGAGTTCTGTTATTTGATGCATCTTGTGGGTCTCATTTCTGTTACTTTTCCTCTAAAAGATAATGATTAAGTTAGGTTTCAGCATTGTGGGTGCAATGGTAGTTGGACCACTGACTTCTGGGGGATGTTTCTAAATACTTGCTTTAAATGTAGACCAATAAACTAGGGCAAAGAGGTGGAATTTGCCAAGATGCTCTAAACTGGCATGTTAACCAGAGAAGGGGAAAAAAAGAGAATTACTAAAGGAAACTGGGGAACAGCCTGAGAAACAGACAAGTCCCATTTTCAAGTGTGAAAAGGAGAATTACACAATCCAGCCAAGCAACAGAAGAATCTTTGAGTGATGTCCCCCTTAGTGCAGTGAGATGATTGTTGGGGATGATCCAGGGAGACAATTCACTTCCTGAGTCGGGGGAAGGGAGAGCTTTCTTCTTGGAGACCGAAGACAAGTCCATGGCACTGGGACAGGCACCGTCTCTCAGCCTAAAAGGACAAATGGCAGGAACAAAGAGACAGAGGGGAACCTGTGATGTGGCCAGTCTGAGCTCCCCAGAGATTCAGAAAGAGCCCCTTCAAGAAACTCTGCCCCCCAAAGGGAAAATTCCAACTGAACTGACTGTGGGGTTGGATCTTAGCCATGAAATGTCTTATTTAAAGGATCGATTGGGACATAATTTCTAGTGATGCAGAGGGGTAGGTTCCCTTTGGAAACATTTCCCCAGCCTACTCTGGAGCAAGACACACCTTGGTTTGAATCCTAGTTCTGCATCTGCTACCTGGGTGACATTCCCTTAATTACTTACCTCTCTGCCTCATCTTCCTCATCAGTAATGTAGGGGTTGTAATAATAACTAACCTCATGGGATTGTTGGGAGAAAAAGAGGAAACAATGCATTTAAAGCATTTCATAGGAAGGGGGCCAATTCATATTCATGTTCAATCTTCCCCCTGTCCTGGCCTCTTCACTGGACCCTGGTGGGAATCACCAGCAGACCAGCGGGCCTTCGTGTGTGACTGTCTCAGATGTGTGCGGAATATGAGTCTCTTACAGAGGTGGTTTTGTGTTTCTGTTGCTCCTCAAATTCCTCTGACTTGGCAGGAGAGCATCTCTGAGCCATGCAGTGGAGAGACACTGACTCAGAGTCATGGGTTCTAATCCTAGCAGTGTTCCCAACTCACTGTGTGATCTCAGTTTCTTGCTTTCTCTGGGCCTGAACTGCCTATACCACCAGGAAATCACTCTAGGACAGTGCCTACCAGTGCTGAGTACTCATGAGAATCATCTACATTCTTCTAAAAAATATAGGCTTTAACCCCCTAGTCCCAAATGTTAACAGATTGGAAGCAAACTTCTAGTCTTCAGAGTTCTCTATCCATCTCTAGCTGAAGTCACTGCTATAAGATATCAGATGTTCTTTGGATAATGATGACACTGAAAACAATGGATTAAAGGCACATTTCAAGACCCAGTTACCCCCACCCACTGCTTGTAGGTGGAAGGAATGTCCAAGTCCTCAGATGCTACTTGCTTTCCACACTCACCTCTAAAATCGGCTTTTCCTAAACTTCTTAATATCCATCCTACTCTTTCAAGCCAACAGGTTACAGCAGTTGTATTTACTTTTTAGATTTTTGGTCATAGAAATGGCATGATTTTAAATTTGCTCCAGAAAAAAGCACCTACAAACTTGATCCATGCTTGTGAGGGGAACCTGATTCTCAAGGGCAAACATTTAACCTTCAGTGCTTCTGCCTGAAACATCAAATTGAGAGAGCTGCATATGCTATTGAGGATAAGAACGGGCAGCTGATAGGATCGTCCATTGATGTAACTCTTTTGGAGTAACCAAGACCCTGAAAATGTTCATTCCTGTCTAACTCTGTATTGAGACTCCAGCTTAAACAATTTATCATAAATAGAGGGAGGAAATTATGTAAAAGGATATTCATGATGTCCTATGCTTTGATCAGGATGGTGTATTATACTGCACTTAAAATTGTTCACTTTACCTAATGTATGTAAATTACATTATTATTAATGAAAAAAGAGAATGACCCTACAGAGACATCGGGGCCTTGTTCTGAACCCAGTTTTCGCCTCTGTCACCTACTGCCCGGGAAACTTTAGCCAGTTACTTGACTCGCCACACCTTTGACTTCCCATCTGAAAAAAAAAAAAAAAATGTGGGCATTATGAGGCTTAAGATGGGTTTAGACACTTAGAACAGTGCCTGCCATATAGCAAGTGTTCAACAATTATTTGCAGTTTGCCATTAGGTTGGTAAACAATGTAAATATTCAGCTATCACAGAGTCATTAAATTAAAATAGTATTTAAAATAAGTTTGTGCTAATGAGTGCTTATGTCATCACTTTAAGAGAAAAAGTCAGGCAAACGAGAGAATATAAATTTTTGCCTCAATTATGTCTAAAAATATGCTTAGAATAAGACATTAAAGCAAACACCTCACAATGTTCTCCGAGTTGCCTTTGGGTGGTGTGACAATGGAGGCGATTTATTTCTTCTTCCAGCTCCCTTCTGCTTCCCTGAGGAGCAAATGGCCAGCCTTTTGTAGCCTTTAGGGTACGCTCTATCTGCAGGAGTTGGCCCCAAAGCCTAAATTGAGGCAAGTTCTCCATTTCAGAATCCCAAGGGGCTAGTGAAAGCAGGCTGAGGTAGATATGGGGCCCCTCTGTTAAACAGAGGGAGGAGGGTATCTGGCTAGCCACAAGTACCACAAATTGCTAAGCTTTTGGGGCAGGCAAGGGAGGGGAACCAATGGTATGGGCCTGTTTCCTCACCCACCCATCCACCCCCCGCCCCACCCTGCTGACAGCGGCTTCCCCTCCTTTTTGCAGCTGAACTACAAGGACTGTGAAAAGGCAGTGAAGAAGCACCACATTGATGGGCCACGGTTTTTGGTAAGCACTAGCCAGTCTGATACAAAGACACCAACCTGTTCTGCTCTTTCCACAATGGCTACCGGGCTAGGGGGCCAGCCTTGTCTCTGGCTGCCCACGATCCATGGCTACCTTCAGGACCCCCACACGGCCTTTTGCCTTCTTCCAAGGGTTTGTAAGGCCCCCTCTCTCATCACCAATCACCATCCTCCCAGATCCTTCACTAATCCCAAAGTACCTTCTGAAGTCAAAAGAGCAGGAGGAATTCAGGTACTTAAGTACATACACACAAGTGCATATGCACCTTGAAAATCTATGCCAATGCTTTCATACTTTGAGAAGTCCTGGGGGGAAAGACCATATAGAACAACAGAAGAGTCTTTTTCCCCCGTCTCTCGGTATATACACACTAAGCAGAATAAAGGGTGAATCACCCTCATTATTTCAATTATACATCTCTCTACCAAATCCACATAATTGGCTTTGTGATATGTGATATGGCTCACTTCCCTCCATTCCATAGCAAAGAGATCTAAGTGAGCGAGGTGTAAGATCACCCTGCAGTAGGCTGGCAGGGCGAAGCCAGCAAGTGAGCCGGGATGCAGGCCAGTGGTGGCAGGGGTAGTGGCTGGGCTGGTATCTGAGCCAGTCCCCTGAAATGTCACCTCTGGTTATGGGCAAGAGAGCCCCTGACTGCACTAATCCACCCCTTCTCATCTCGTTTCTTCATAGTATGTTAAGTGAAATATAAGTCAAAAAGAAAAAGACAGATATTGGGTGGTTTTATGCATCTGTGGCCTGTACATAACCAAAAACATACACAAGCAAAACACAGTAGGGATCAGTCTCAAACTCCATGAAAGAGTATAATGGTTACCAGAGGGAACAGTGGTGGGGAGGGAGGGGTGCTGGAGAAAGGAGGTGGGCTGTGGGCATGGGCGATTTGGAGGGTGAGTAGAACATATTCACATACAGAAGAGCAAAATGTAACCCCAAAAATTAAAATTTAAAAAAAAAGTGGAAATAAGACTTCAAAGATCTCCTGGAGTTTATGTTCCCAATCGGGATTCGGAGTGAGGAGAGAACACTAAGCTATGTTTCCCTGCGAGACCTAGTGAGCAGCAGTGAGGGAATTGGACCCTGAGGCTTGAAGCTCACAAAGAGCCAGAAGACATCACATACTTTAGTTTTCTACCCAGCACACCAGTCCATTTCCTGTGTTGCTGCCACTGATATCTGCTTTCAGCGACAGTGAGCTCACTGCCACCCGTGCCATCTGCTCCTTTCTGGACAGCCCTGAGGCCTCAAGCTGAGCCCAAACCGGTGCTTCCATTGCTCTGAGTTTTGCCTCATGTGCCCCACAGGGCACATGTATTCACTGTCCCATGAAATCCCTCATTCACTCCCCATTCATTCACTTGACATGTGTTTTTGAGCTCCTTTTACACAACAGATCACCTCATATGCTGGGGATAGAGGTGACTAAGATGTGATTTCTGCCTTACATCAGCTCATTCTACACATAAAGGTGTCTTCAGGAAAGCTCCAGTCACCACACTGGCAGATAAAAAAACACATGCAGAGGTGTGATGTAACTGGGGCTAAGTCACACACCTAGTAATGGGACTAAATACATCTGGTCTAGCAGTCCCTGCAGCTTTAAGAATGCTTTCTCTTTACACTGAACTTTAAGCCAATAGAATTCCTGGAGTTTGGTTGTTGGCCTGGTCAGCCTTGGCAAACCTTAATCTTTCCTCCTGGAGCCTTTGGCAATGAGAACAGGGCATGTCAGGGCCGAGTGGAAAGGGAGTAGGACATCTTTGAGCATGATGTTGAAGCACTTGAACAAGCACTTTCCTTCCCTCAGCCTCTCCTTGCTCCTTCTCTGTTGACTGAGTGCCTGTACCTGTTCAGCCTGGCTGACAGTCCCTTCCAGCACTGTCAGTTCCCCCAGAAATCCCCTATGAGCTCCAGGCCTTGGTTGAGCATGTTCCCTTGGTGTCTGAGCTGCTTTGTCTCCTCAGCTCCAGCCCTGGCACCTGCCTGTTCTTCAGAGAAGGGGGCACACAGTGAGCAGGAGCGAGTAGACAGAGGGGTTCCTGGGCCCAGGGGACCAGAGAGGAAAAAAATCTGAAGCACTTAAAGGCAGCTTCCGCCCAAGTCCACCCTCCACCACCTGTGCTCTGGGTACAGTTTGAGCTCTCTCCCCAGCTCTAATTATACATCTATAATGCTTTCTAGTTCTGCTAGAAACCATTCTGCTATTGATGGTGGAAATGGAAGGCCCCGGTCTTCTTCCTTGCCTCCTTCCTTCCTTCCTTCCTTCCCTTCCTCCTCCTCCTCCTCGTTTTCTCTTTTCCTCCTCCTCCTGTGCCTCTTCCTCTTCTGCCTTCTCTTCCTCCTTCCTTCCTCATTATTATATTCTTGCATTCCCTCCCTCCCTTCTTCCTTCCTTTCTTCTTTAGCAAGGCCCCTTGAGTCTCTTTTGCCACCATTTTTGTTTTCTAGTGAGAAGAGTGGGATTTTATCTTACGGGGGGTGGGGGTGCCATGCTTCCAGAAGGTTGAGGACATGGAGGAACCTGTGTCAGTAAGAAAGACGTGTGGCTGCATGTAGCAGAAGCCCGACCACAGTGGCTTAACTAAGTAGGGGTCTAGTTTTCTCAAGGGGTAGGAAGTCTAGAGGTGGGTGCTCAGGGCTGGTGGGCTGAGAAGGAACCCAGGACCCATCTAATCTATGGAGAAAGCCAGTGGCTTCTGTCTTCATGGTTGTAGTTTGGCGGTGCTGTCTCTTGGTATCACATCTGCATTCCAGGCAGGAGGAAATAGGGTGGGGGTGGGAGACAAAGAGTAAAAGATACAAAAGTGCATGGAGAATGCTTACCCCCCCTTATTTTCAGAAAAGCAAAAACTTTTCCAGAAGCTCCTTTCAGTAGAATTCAGATTATAGCTCACTGCACTGGCCACAAATGAGTCCAGTGCCATCAGCCATCTGCGAGAGAGTCTAGGGTCTTCCATATTTTGAAAAAAATTCTAGGTGCTGTCACCAAGGGGGAAAGAGAGAGTAAATGTTGAATAGTCAATTTACAACGTCTTCCATGTCCCCTTCCCAGAAGGGGTCCAACTTGCAGCTTTCTTTTCTCTTCTGGGGCTCCCTGAGCATATAACCACCCTGCAAAGACACACGTTTAACCCTGAGTCGTCATCCAGGTAACCCAGAGTTTGCTGAAGATTTTTGAAGGAGCTGGAGGAGGAGGTTACATCATATAACCAAACTCTCCTAAAGTCCTAGTTAAACATCTTCCCTGTCTCCTCCCAGTTCTTGTCCCTGCTCTAAACTCCTTTCTCTTTCCTAAGATCCTGCCTCTCAGTGTCTCCAACCACTATCACATCCTCCTTCCCCCTCACACTCTTCCTGAAGTTCCCATGGCAAGACTGAGCAAGACACAAGACAGTAGCCAGCCTGACCCACCCCCCTCACCCCCCAAGAAGTCCTTACTCATTCCTACCCTTTTGGAGGGAGGAGACAGGATTGCTCAGTGATGTTAAAAAAGAAAAAAAGAGAAAGTACCCTCTTAACCAAAATCCTAATTCTGTCAGGCCCTGGTCCTGCCACAGATGGTCTGACCAGGGGCTGGAGGAGACTCTGCCCTCAACAGCTGGAGCCCAGCCCCTGTGGTCGAAGTGAAATTTGCCAGCTCTTCCCAGCAGCAGCACACAATCTGCCAAGCTCCCAGCCCAGAGAGAGAAAAGCAAACAACCTCCAAGAGCCAGCCAGACCAATCTTCCCCCACCCCTGCTCCTACCTCTGCTGCTGCTGCTGCTGCTGCTGCTACTGAGGCTAGTTAGTCATTATTCACCTACCACCCCCACCTTGCGCTCACACAGTGTGTAAGCTCACGCTTACAGGAACCAGGCGGTGGTATGTCTGGCATGGTGCCATGTGCATGAAACTCATCATGTCATTCAATTCTCACGACCTCTGAAAGGTGTCATGGCCATGATTATTAGAATGACCCCCATTTACAGATCAGGAAACTGAGGCTTAGGGAGGCTAAGTGCCCCAAATCAGACAGCTGCCAAGTGGATGAACCAAGATTCAAACCAGCCTGTGCACTTTAAGCTTCTACCCACCAGGCTTTGTGCCCTCCAAATGGCAGTGGGGCACCTGCTTTGGCTCATCATTGGTTCTATAGAAAGTGTGCCTACTGTCTTTTCTTTCCCAGTTTTTGTACTCCTGCCTCTCATCCTTTTGAGACTCTTTCACTTTTCCCCTCCAACATAGGCCACCAGGCTTATCACAGAGGTCAGACATAAGAAGAGAGAAGCCTTCAGGAGGAAAATAAACTGCACATGACAGCAAGCAGAGCTCTGACCCTAGCTCCACCACCTACAAGTTGAAATTACCTTAACCTTCTAAGCCTCAGTTTTCTTATCTGTAAAATGGGAGTGCTGTAAGCTCCCATATCCCAGGGTTGATGAAGTGGTAATCAGGTGCTGTAAGGTAGAGGCCTAGAATCAGTTCTTCACAAACATAAGTTTCTTTCTCCTTTCCTCTCTTGGTTACCTTGCAAATGTCCCTTTATTGCATCCTTACATCCAGTGAATTCTACCAACAACACTGGTAAGAGAGGCTTCTGGTTATGACGGAGGAGTGACAGGCACAGGCACCTTTTCAGGGCTTGCTGCTCCCAGCTCACCCACATGGAGACAGAGAGAGCACTGAAGTCTAGGGCAAGAACCTAAGAAAGAGGCCACAACATGGCATCTTCAACCTACAAAACAAATTCTTTTTGGCCCCACAGATTTAGCTCTCATGTGTTTGTTAGTCTCAGTTTTAGTTATTTGCCGATATTTACAACTTAAGAAATTTCACACAAAATCCAGATTTTGGGGATCCTTTTGAAAAAGTAGATCTGGCCACACCAGGCCTACAGACTTTTATGCAACATCTAGCAGTGAACCATTCTGGGTGGATGGATGGGGATGAACTCTTCACTTTGCCACAATCCCCACCACTCCCTGTTATTCACACCTTACTCAGTAAACAGAGCCTTTTCTGTGGGTTGTAACCAATGGTGTCCTCATTTCAGAACCTGACAGAAAATGACATACAGAAGTTCCCTAAACTGCGGATGCCGTAAGTACTCCCCTGATTCTTTGGGTGGTTTGGAGAGCAGAGGTTAAAATGAGGAGTGGTCTAGGGAAGCTGAGTCAGTTATCAGCCACTGTTGGTTTTAAACAGGAAAGTGAGTAGGAAGGGTGAAGGCAAGAGCAGGGTAGGGGGAAGAGAAGTTACGTGGTAAGCTGGGGGAAGGAATTAACAGATCCAGCCCAGCTGGCATGTTGGCTTCTCTTACCCAAAACAAGCCCAACTCTGGATTAAGTTTTGTTTCCTCTCTCGCTAGTCGGGTGATTGAGCCTGTGGAAGTAGCACCACAGTCGAGAGACCAGAGATTCCATCATGGCATCATCACTGACTCAGTGATTAATTAAGTTTCCCGGATCTCAGTTTCAGTTCTGAAAAATGAGAAAGTTCGATGGGATGAAGGACAGCAATATTGACAGACACAATCAATTTGTCAATACTGGCTGCCTGGTGATGGCTGTCACAGGCATTGTATTGTGGAGAACCCTGAAAAAAGTGGGACATGATCCATTATTGACATCTGACATGGGTGCTGAGTTGGGAAGATGCAGCGTGCATATCACGCCATGCATTTTACCTTCCTCTACTAAAGGTGTCACAAACGTTTATGTTTACAGGAGCCAGGCATATTATACAAATATGTAAAATGGGAAAATAACAAAGCAAATTACAATTACTTGTCTTTCATTTTACCACCTTTGCATAAAACATTAGGGTGGAGAAATGTTTTTCTACTATAAAAAAATAATAGCACAATTATGATGGTTATAAAAGCCAATCAACACAAAACCTCATTGTTGGGAGTGGTGGAGATTGTGACAAATCAGAATCATGCTCCATCCAGAAAGAGCAGCATCTGTATAGCTCCTGTCAATGTGGACCCAATGATGTCCTTTTTTTAAATTTCTTTTAAGATTTTTTTTTTTAATTTATGCATGCAAGAACTGGGATGCAGGCCAAAAGTGCAGAGGGTGAGAGGATTCACTAGAGACAGAGTGGGGAGCAGCACAGGCTGCTGAGGAGAGCAGCGGGAGAGACAGGAGAGGTCTGTTGCACCATGTGGGTTAGCTCCTTGGCTAGGAATTGAACTCATGTCACCGGGTGGATGGTGATAGCTTGATAGCACTGAGACTTAACCCCTTGCACCGCTAGGGAGGCCCCTAATTTTTTTAATTTTTAACAGTAGCTGGCTATTTTATGCAATTCATTTCTATTTTTCAGTGTTGGCTCAAATAGAGCCAAAGCAAACATACCTATGGCTTAAATTTAGTCTGGGGATCACCAGTTTGAGATATCAACTCTGTACATCCTCTGATGTCCCTTCCCTTGCTCTAAGAGTCTTGAAGCTTGTAATGATAGAAGGGAAATAGGTCAAGAGAGCAGGAGGTTGGGAGGCTTCACAAGCAGGTAAGACTGCCAGAGTAGCTCAAAGGAGATATGATTCTCAGGTTTCCCTTATTGGAAGAAAAGAAAGGAATAAGGATTTGTCTTTGGTGCTACCTCTCTCCAGGGTCAGGTGTTGTTGAAGAATGCTTATTCTTCCCAAAGCTTTCCTCTAATCACTACTTTAATTTAAATTTAATTATCAATTCAACTCCTCAGAGGCCACATTTCAAGAATTCAGTGTTCACATGATCTGCAATCTTGGAGGGTGCAGATATAGAACATTTCTATGACTACAGAAATGTGATGCTCTAGGAAAAAGATCTTAGTTTATGTAAAAAAGACACAGCAGTCAGAATTGCTGACTGGTGAATCAGATCCAGTGTGCAGACATATTAAATTTGATCCATACAGAGTTTTAAAAATCAAGAAATGTTCCATAAAATCCAGCTTCTCTAGAAACAAATGGATGATGTGCTCATCTAGGGTTCATTTTCTATTGTGGCAACTTTAGTTGGATCGTAGCATCTGCACTCAGTTTAGTGGGGCTTGTGCTTCCCCAGTTCATCATAGTCTCCACCACTCCCTAAGGCATTACCTTAAAATGCTTCAGTCCTTTATATCATATGCATAGAGTCTCTTGTTGTTGTTGGCGGTGGTGGTCTTTATTTTTTGTGTGGAAGAACTGGGGTGTAGTCCAGAGGTTCAGGGGTGTGAGAGGATTCACCAGAGACAGAGCTGGGAACAGAACAGGCTGATTTACTGAAATACACTGCTAAGGGGAGCAGTGGGTGAGACAGGAGAAGTCTGCTGCGCTAGATGTGTGTTAGCTTCCCGGCCAGGGATTGAACTCAGGCCATAGTGGACAGCACTGAGACTTAACCCCCAGCCACCAACGAGACCAGAGAAACTTTGGTTTTTGACCAACAAGAATTAATAGCGTCCAGAACCATCCCCACCCCCACCTAAAATAACCAAATAATAATACAAAATGTATGCAAAAGCTTTTAAAACATTGAACATCAGACAAGGAGACAAAGGGAGCCAGCTGTCTGTTTGCAGCTTTGAGTTTCCCAGCCACAGCACAGCAGTGAGGAAACAGTTGGAGCCTGGTGAACTTGAGTTGAGGGAATGGTACTGAGATGCAAGTTTAGCATTTACTGTATGGGTACCAGAGAGGAGAGAACCGCATAAGAAAATGTTCTGGTGAAGTGCAGAGGTCACCCTTCAGCAGTGCTGACCAGCGCATGCCTGTAAGGAGACTGCCTAAAGCAGGCAACAGAACGACAAACAGCAGCTAGCCGTGGGGCTGGGAATGGTGACTGTTTCCTGCCAGACATGAAAACTCCAGATTTACAGTGACTGGATAAGACATACAGAATGACCTTACCTCCATAGTGGGGCCCTGATAAATGAATCTTCAGAGCAAAACTGAAAAAAAAAACAACAACAACAATCTGTTTTCAAGAAATTTAGCTACATCCCAAAACAAGGTTTAAAAATATTTACAGGAATGCAAACATTATTCGTCACCCAACAAATTAAAATTCACAATATCAAACATCAAGTCAGAGATTAATAGGCTAAAAATAATTAGAAAATATGACCTATGATTAGGGGATAAACTATCACTAATACCAACCCATAACTGACTCAGGCCAGGGGAATATAAATATATTCCATATATTCAAAAGGTTAAGTTGAGGCATGGGAGATACAGAGGACCCAAATAGAAATTCTAGTGATGAATAAACTATTAATATCTGAAATGAGAAATAGACAGTTTGGAATTAACAACATATTAAACATGTAGAAGAAATGTTAGTAAGCATGAGCACACAGCAATGGAGAGTGCCCAGAATGAAACACTCAGAGAAAAAAAACAAGGAAAAGAAAATCAGGGCAAATTCAAGTAATATAATATAATACAATTTATAATTAAACATCTTACTATTACTGTGTATTACATAATATATGTGTAATTTCAGTCCAAAGAGTGTGCATGTGGAGTGGGGGAAGAGAGACAGAAATATAGTGTCTGAAGAAATAATGGCTTAAAAATGGCTGAAAATGATAAACCTGCAAATCCAAGATGTTCCACAAACTCCAAGGCCAAGAAATAGGCCATAGAAACAGGTATAGAAAACTACCCCAAAGCACATGATAATTAAATTGCTTAAAATCAATGATAAGGAGAAAATCTTAAAATCAGAGCAAAATGACACATTCTATATGGAGAAGCGAATATCAGAATGACAGCTAATTGCCAATCAAAAACACTGCAGGTGAGAAGATAGGGAGGAAGGTTTAAAATGCTGAAAGAAACGTACTATTAACCTAGAGTTCAGTAAATGGCAAAAATATCTTTAAAAACTAAAGACTTTTTCAGATATAACTCAAAAAGAATTTACCAGCTGATCTGCACTAAACAAATGTTAAAGAAAATCTTTCAGGCAGAATGATATCAGGTATGAATCTGGTATACTCTCCTCAAAGGAAAGGATGAAAAAATGTAATGATGTGAATCTCCATGGAGAGACTTGGTCCTTGAGGTCATTTCAGTTTGAAGCTCCTGGTCCTCATGCAAGGTTAAGGAGCTGCTGTTGCTACCTGCAGTCTTTCAGAGCTTTGTTAATTACTCAGGCTAGGGAGCTAGGGTGCAGAATCCATACCCAGGGCACTCCCTTTCCAATGGGGGTCAGCTATACAAACAGAGCAGTTATGTTACAGTTTTAGCAGCACTACAACACTTGCATGTATGTGGGTAGGAAGGCTAAGACTTCTGGGAGGAAGAAAACCTAAGGGGGATCTTGAATTAGGCCTGGAGTGGTCAGATAAAGGGTGGTTGAAGGCTATTCTAGGAAAAAGGTACTTATTGCAAAGGTACAAGTGCCGGTGTGAAGTCAAAAGGACAAGAGGCTAAACTTTTGGGAAGTAGAAAGCAAAGAAAAATAGAATGACTGGTGGGGACAGAAGGTGGCTTCATAGTTTGGAAGGCGTCTGCGGTGAGCTGTGTTCCGTCCTCTCTGAGGCTGTGTGAAAGGTGACACAGAGGAGGGCCCCCCGCAGCATGGCGATGACGGACCTTAGCCCACTGATGAGAATGGAGGTTTCACCTAGGATGTGGCCAAGAAGACATGGGTTGCAGGGGATTTCATCAGAGCAGTGGAAGGGAAGAGATAAGGAAGGCAGTTTCAGCTTGAAGTTCCTTTTTTGTGTGAAGCCTGAGCACAAGCTATCTCATGCTGTTTGGGGGCCTGCAGAGAAGGAGGTGAGGTGAGAAGCAGCTGCTGGTTAGTTTAGACCTTTACATTTCAGGTGTGGTTCTGGGGACAGGCTCTTTGAAAGTTGAAACAGAAACTTGGTCTGGACTACAACCTCTCCTACCCAAGGTGTGTGAACATGTGCTCAGACAAGCCCCAAGGCTTGCCCATCGACGTGAAGGGAACATGGGTTAAGGAGAAGGCATCTCGGTGTGGGGTTGTCCTGATAGGTGACAATGAGAGTTACTGTCCCTCTTGAAAGAATGTATAATGAGTCCCAATTCCAGCTCACATCTATGAGCTGTGTGACTGGAATGAACCCCAAGACCACCCTCAGTTTCCTAGTTTATAAAATGCATGAATGGATTATGGAGACTGTGTGGATTCATACATTTAAAAGATAATTATTTTAGGTCCAAACGGGCAGCCAGGAGAGCTTAGTGAGTGGGAGTACAGACTCCTTGAGACACAGATCTTTCACTTACTACCAGTTAAAATCTGCTTTTCCTGGGCCTCCCCGGTGGCGCAGCGGTTAAGCGCTGCGCTGTGGAGCTGTCGGCAGCGGCGACGCGAGTTCGACGCCCGGCCGGGGAGAATCCCACATGGCGCGGCAGACCTCTCCTGCCTCGCCCGCTGCTCCCCTCAGCAGTGTGTTTCTGATCTGCCTGTTCTGCTCCCTGCTCTGTCTCTGGTGAACCCTCTCGCCGCCCCACGCCTCTGGCCTGTACCCCAGCTTGTATGTATAAATAAAAAATAAATCTTAAAAAAAAAAAAACAAATAAAATCTGCTTTTCCTGAGCCTCAGCTTCCTCCTCTGTAAAATGGGGATGAGAATAGAAAAATTCATCCAGTGGAAAATTAGAGGAAATGATAGGGAAGTAATAAAATATGCCGAAGAAGCGTCAGCTATTCTTTCCTATAATTTCATGCAAAATCCCAATGAACACCATTTGAAATTTTTTACTAATTATTCTATCCTGCTAAAGAGGGAGAAGAATGGATAAAGGTCGGTAGCTTCGGAGTGAGGATGGTCCGGGTTCTAGAGTGGGCTCTGCCTCCCACCAGTCCTGGGACGCCCGGGAAGCAATTTTAACAGTGAGCACCTTGGTTTCCTCATCTACAACAGAGAAAACAGCAACTCCGGAGGAGTGGAGGGTGCTAGAACAGGCAGCTCATAGAGAAGCCTGGGGCTGCCCTCCATGCATAAAAATATTCAGTACTTACTTA
Organism: Scalopus aquaticus; assembly: GCA_004024925.1. Lineage (NCBI taxonomy): Eukaryota > Metazoa > Chordata > Mammalia > Eulipotyphla > Talpidae > Scalopus > Scalopus aquaticus. The sequence continues at coordinate 76,693 of PVIJ01001440.1, read as the reverse complement.
TTTCATTCCCTTCTGCATGGGTTGATCTGCCATGCTCATTACCCTAAAGGGCTCTGGGACAGAAACTATGTACTACAGATCAAAACAAGATTACATTCTTTTGAGTAGCTCTATTTCCTTCCCTGGTGTCTTTTTAAAAATCAGCATTAAATAGATTTTTAAGCAGGCAGATTCTGGTGAGGAAGGCATTTTCTGTCTACAGATATAGTCACTCTCTTGGGACACAGTTTCTTTCAGACTGACACCCCAGTACTGTACTAGAGGAAGGTTTTCAGTAAATCAGTGAAGTTTTCCTTTAGAGAACCTTCTATAAAACTCAGAGAATGGTTAAGAAAGATCTGCTAAAGTCAATAGAGAACATGTTAAAATCTGCTGATGGCCCATTTGGAATTTATTTTGAAGATGGTATAATTTTGTATTTAAATCCACAGTTGAACTTGAAATAAATAAGAAGGGAATGGTGAAGTGGGCGTGTAGGCAACAGATAGGCATTGGATGAGCCCCTTTATATTATTGATTCTCTTTGTACCTGCCAGCAATGGAGGAATTGGGCTGGGAAAAGCTAAGATCAAACCGAGAGGGTCAGAAGTTCATTAGTCTGTGTACCTGGTGAGGCTGTGGGCCTCCTAACAGCAAGGACAGTTTCCTGTCCCACCCACATCTACTCAGTCTACCTGAGACAAGGGGAGGAGGGAGGAAGGCGAGGGAGGGAGGGGCCCGGAGGTGAACAGACATTTTGTGTCTGTCAAACTCTGAGACCTGCCCTCTCAGCAGGTCTGCCTCCAACATGCTCCATCCCTCCCACCCACTGGCCAGTCCCTGCCCAGGTTCCTGATTCCTCCCATGTGCCAAGTGCCTCCCCAACCACTGCCACTCCTCCCTCAGTGCAAGCTCATACATCCTGACTCCTGGGTATGAAAACTGCCATGTGGCTTTTAACTATTGCCTCTCTATGTGCCTAGCTTTCCTTGTCCATAAAAATGGCAATAATGCTACCACACAAAATGACTGGGAAGTACCGGCAAATTAAACCCTGTAAAAGTGCAGGGGTGGGGGACATGGCTGAGAAGTAGGGTGACCATGCTATGCCCTTTCTTTCCCACTTAGGACTATGCTAACCCTTGGGGCTCCTTCCTGAGCCCCAAGATGTACCTCTTGCCTTCTCCCACGACAAGGACAGAGTTTGGGAGTTTTGTCTCTTGACTAAGGAAGCGGCTTTTGAAGGTGGAACTGCCTTAAAGGGGAATGGAATGCAGAGGGAGAAAGAGGCTGGGTGCAGGGTCTATGCAGGTGATGTCCAAGGTCACAGAGGTATCCAGCCAGGCAGAGAGCTGAAGGAAGTGTTACAGGGCAAGGAGCGGGGCACACCAGAATCCCCAAACCTGCCTGTTCTAAATGGATTTTGCCATCCGCCGCATCAGGACAAAACATATAAGACCTTAAGTTAAAAAGAAACTTTAATACAATTAGTGTGATAATATAGAAAAGACAAAGAATATAGCTTCTAAACTAAGCACCCAGTTACCCATCACCTCGTGGGCAAAAGTCCACCCAAATGGGATTGGCCCTAAGCAAGGTCCGAAAGCCTGCCATGAGTCTAAAACACCTTTCAGCAGGGACCCACAGAAAAGAGTCAGAAACATTCAGACAAATCTGTAGGAAAAGAGCAAAATTAAAATCAAGATTAACATTGCCATTGTCACCTCCCCACGGGTCTCTCACCCACATCTGTCTCAATCAGTCTAGGCCAGTGCAGCTTCTTCACATGTGTCTCTGCTCCATGAGCCTCTTCTGGCCTCCATCCTGCTTCCTTCCTTCTTCCTTTTTTTTTTTTTTTCTCTCCTTCTCCAGCTTTTTATCTCTCCTGCTCAGCTCCACCCTCCCTTGGGTGGGGCAGGGAACCTGGAACACTCCCCTTTCCTGAGGACCACCCTCTTACAGAAGGACAGTGTGGAGCCCAAATGGTCCTCAGCCTGGATCGTTGTTCCAGAGGGAGCAGAGTGCACCCTGCATCTGAAATTGGAGTCAAGGACGTAAGCCTCCCCTTAAGAGGGCCTTTATCAGGGAGAGAAGGAAACTTTCACTATGCCAGCCTAGCAGGACCCACATTCTGCCTTGTAAGTGGTACACAAGCAACAGTGCCAGCCAAGGCAACAGAAATAGAAGTCAGGAAACACTACCTTGCTCTTACTGCACGATGCAGGGGCTGACATTTCCTACTCTGTCCCCTCCTTCCTTCCCTTCTTTTATAGTTTCTCTCTTAGTTCTTTGTGACCAGCCAAGTTGAATTTAAGACCCACTGGTGGACTTCCACCTGCCATTGGTAAACCAAAGGGACTTTGGAAAAGTAGCCCTGGATATCCTGGGGGACTCCTAGGGAACACAGAGAGACTGAGACCTCCCCCCCCCACCCTGCCCCATACTGCCACCTCCCACCTCTCTTCCTTCATAATTACAAAGTTTCTGCTCTTTGTCCTCCATCACCTCCCCCTCCTCCCTCTCTTCCTCATCTTCTCTCTTTATCTCCTCATCTTCTCTCTTTATCTCCTCCCCTTCCTCTGCCTCTTCTATCTCCCTCTTCCTTCTCCTTAAAAAAGCAAACAAAAAGGCCTTAAAAGCTAACCCTTGAAATTTGATTATAGAAATGAGGAATCCAGAGGGGAGGGGAGAAGAGGAGGAGAAGGGCGAGAACAAAGTGGGGAGGGAACACAGTGGACTGTGGTAGTGGGGTATGGGTCCTTTTGTTGTGGGTGCACTATGTAACAGCACCTGAAGGAGGGAATCCGTACTCCAAAAAAACAAATAGCAGTGTAAACCCAATTACCTCAGTAAAAAAAAAAAAAAAATAAAACAACCAATTTCAAGAACACTGATGATGTCATTTTTTTGAGTTGATGGATTTGAAAGCAGAGTGGGGTCCTTGGGTTCACTCTACTCTGGGGAAGGTTTCACCAGAGCTCCCTGTGGTGGCACGTGACGAGTTTCTACACGAGACAGAGACTCAGTTATACTTAAAGAACAGGTTTATTTGGACAAGCAAGTAAAGGACACTTGTACAGACACAAGTGGGCAGAAAGAGCTGCACTGCTGAGGGGGCAGGTTTGCTAAGAAAGGCCTGAATGGTGCAGGTCACCGGCAGACAGGCAGGCTGCTGCCCTGCAGAGTGACAAGAGTTGGTAAAGGAAAGTACCTGCATAGGCACAGGTGGACAGAGAAATGACTGCCCTGAATTCATGCACAGATGGCACTGATGATAGCCTTCTTTCAGTTGGGAGGGGCTCATCTTCGAGGAAGGTTCCTGTTTGCTGGTTAACTAGAATTAGAAAAGAGACTGGAGATTCTACAATGGGCTCAATCTCCATATCTTTGCCCCTAGACTGCAATCTAGCTCCTACCTATGCTTTGTAACTCAGGTGCTGGTGCCCAGGGGTTGTGCTCATGGTTATGTTAATTCCTTCTACCCCCACTTCCTTGTCTGGTTCTAACCTTGAGTTAGATAATGGAGTTATATCTCCTCCATCACTAAGACAGTCAGGATCGATTTCACACACTTAGAGACCATAGGAATCCTTCAGGGTGTTACTGCCCTGCATCGTCTCCCCAAGAGGGTCTGGTGGGTGAAGTGCATAGTGGGCCTGTAATCCATATTTGGAACAGAGGTACCCATGTAATATTGATAGTCAGGCCAGATAGGGGGTCCCCTAACCTGTGCCAACCCCCCTCTTTTTTTTGCCTGTGAGAAAGACAAATGTCTTGCCCAAGATCACTCAATAGACACCACCCTTGGCTGGATGTCACAATCAGACATGGAACAAGTCTTCTAGCATCATAGGAGAGACCTTTGACTGAGAAGCCAAAGACTGGCCCTGTCATGCAGCAACTACAGCTGCAACAGACCAGGTCACCACAGAGTCCACCATGCTGCAATGGCCTGACTTCCTGTTGGAGGGTCAGCCCCACTTCCAGGGCCAATTATCCCTAAAACATGGCAAAGCAGAGAACTAATTCTACAGCCACCCCACCCCCTTTACCTCTCTCCCTGGTGCAAGTTGAAAGCTGGGGTTTGTGGGGAGGAGGGGGAATGAGTCACTTCTGGCCACTCGGTGTCACTAAGGGACAACTTTGGAGGTTTGCACACAGAGGTAGCAAGCTGCCGTGTCCACCAGCACTGCCCCCCCCCCACCCCAACCAATCCACTTAGCTCCTAGCAGGTCCCAGCTGGCCTAGAAGGTGTTCTCTGAGCTCTCCCCTCCCAGGAAGACCCTGTGAGCCCAAGTTTGGCTGCAAGCCAAAGGCAAGGCCCAGCTCTGCTCTTTCTCAGCAATTTGCTGCGCCCCCTGTTCCCGTCAGGCCTGTGGTTTGGCATTTCCTTCCTTAGCCACTGAGAGCCCCAGCAGCCTCCGGCCTGGCCTCTAAAGATATGGGTAAAAAGAGACACCTACACTGCTCAGAACAGGTCTTTTTAGGATCAAAGTCTCCTTATGAGCCAGTTAGGGCCCAGCCACACTCTGTGCGCCAGGGCTTAAGGGCCGCTCAGCCCCACCTTCTTCAGGCATTGCTAAAATGTCATCTTCTCACTGAGGCCTTCTCATTTTAAATTGCAACTGCACTGCACCCAAGCAGGCACAGCTCCTCCTTTCCAAGCACACACCACCTCCCCTCCCTGCCCCCATTGCCTGTGTACCTCACAGTTTACCTAGAATTTCACTTCCTTAAATGCTCATTGTTTATGGTCTGTCTGTTCACCAGCTTGTCAGCTCCTCGAGAGCAGGGATTCATCCCCTTTGTTCACTGAAGCTCCTCAAGTGCCCAGCAAAGTTTCCGGCCCTCAGAAGGCCTTCCATGTGTATTTTCAAGAAATGGGTCACTGGTGGGTGTCGAAGAAGCCAGGGGAGGTTTCTAAGCAGTAAAGCGATATGATCCAACTTAGAATATAGAAGAGATGTTGTTGGTGCCATTGAGCAAGTAGACTTTGTTGTGGCGTAGATGGGAAAAGGGTATTCTGGGCAGATTATTTCATAATCTGGTAAATTTTTATGGTTTAGACTTGCCTGATTCAGGTGGAGTATATGAAAGTGTGTATGGAGTATATACACACATCTGTGTGTATTTTGAAGAAAACATGGAAGGAATTTGATGACTGATTAGATGTGAGGAGAGAGACAAAGAGAGGTCAAGGGTAAGAAGATTCTCCCTGAGTGGCTGGTGGAATTTCATTTCCATTTACTGAGATGAAGAAATACGACAATTGGATTGTGTAAAGAGCGGTTCAAAATAATCTCTGAATGAGACTGGGAATTAGCAATTATGGTTCAACTCTTGACATTGGTGGAGAAATACATTAGTTATACTGTTGACACTTAGAAATCACAAATGTGCCCAGAGTTTCTTGTTGACTGGGAGCAACCGCTGCAGCCACCAGGGCCTGACCAACCAGGCCGCAGGACGCCTTCCACCCCTTCAGTGGAGGGAGGAGAGGGACTCCCATCAGCTTCTTGAAACAATGGCTTAAAGGAAACAAAAAAACCATGTCACCAGTCACCAGGTCCTGGCAATGTGAGTAAGAGCGAAATCCCCACCCTTGCTGATAAAAGCAGGCCCCTCCCTGCTGGGCATCTCCCCAGGGGGCACTCTGTGGAGTGTGAAGTCCTTTTAAGTCCCCAGATGTTTACATATATCCTGTCATTCTTAGGAGGTAGGTGGCTTCCAGGCCACAGTTCCCTGGGAGCACTGAGAACTGGGGTCGTTGCAGGTCTGGGAGTGGCTGGGGAAGCAAGAAGCAGTGGATGCTAAGAACGACCTTTGCTAATTTAGCAATTTTGTTCATTCAGATCAAACTAGTTCATTTTAGAGGATTATTTAGCAGAAGAAACATAGCTCCTGGGTCATCTTCAGATGTGCCCTGAGCTCTCTAGTGTCCACTCCCCTACAGGGAGCTTGAACCTCAAGGGTATGAACACGAGGATGTGGTATCTTGATAGTGCCCTGCCCTGGGAACCAAGGAGCCTGACTTCTGGTGTGTGTGTGTGTGTGTGTGTGTGTGTGTGTGTGTGTGTGTGTGTGTGTGTGGTGAGTAAAGGGGTGGCCTTCATCTCTCATTCTGTGTGCCAGTCCCTTCCTTGGTCTGGACCTCTGTGACCTCATCTGTAGAATGACATTGAATTCGGTCACCTCTGAGTCTACCTCCAGCTGCTCCTAATCTTTAGGGAATAAAAACTGTTTACTAAGGAAAGTTGCCTTTTCCTTAGCCGTGGATACTAAAGGAGGCTGAAGTCTTGTGTCCTGGAGGTTCAAGAGACCCCACGGAATGGGCACTTAGTGCCCTGTGTGCTGGCAGTGCGGTCCTGACAATGAAGGCCCTCCCTGCTGTGGGGGTTAGGGATTTTCTAATTCACAGCACCAAGGACTAAGATTATCTCCAAGGGGCCTGGCTAAGGTTGACCTCAGAGCATAAGCAATTCAAGGAGTCTCCCACTCTGCTATGCCTTTACTGGGAATCCTCCCAGAATCCAAGTCACTGAGTAGGAGACAGGAAGGGGAGACTTGGAAGGAGAGAACAGGCCAAAGAACAGCCCACTGCAGCTCTTGTCAAGAGTTTCACAGTGAATGATTCCTCCAGACCTCATGGGGGTTCGAGATTCCTGGAAACCAGATGTCACTACTAGTAGGTTAACCCGCGTCCAGGGACCACAACCCCGGAATACTCACATAGTGAGATCCACGGCGGTGCATACAACTGCAGGCTTAGGACACAGTGTTATTATCTTCCTGGAGGAACCTAGAGCTAGACTTTAAAGTCTGAGCCAGACATAGAGGGCTTCTGGGCAGGGGCAAGGTCTGGCAGAAGGATGCAGAGTTGGAAGGAACTCAGAGTTGAGGGCCCCCGGGAGGGGACTGGCTAGAGGGCAGGGGAGGAGGCTGCTCCAGATGTTGCACAGACCAGGAAACTTTAGGGCTCAGTGGGGGAGAAGATGATAATTTTGTCAACTCATCTGTCAATTAATCTTGTAGGATTCTCAGTAGGTTAAGTCAAGACATCAACAAGAATGAAGAGAGGAGGAGCATTTTTGCACGCAAGTGAGTCGGGCCATGAGGGCCTGTTGTCCCTGTAATGAAATGCAAATGTTTTTCAAACCCAAAGCAAATCTTAGATGGTAGGCACAGGACTGTTTTTGCCCCAGAGTTTAATCTGCAGCACCCATTCCATCCCAGGGGTCTTGAGACTGGTGGCCCAGGAGGGGAGGGGGGGTCCCCTTCGCCTACCCTGCATCCTGCCCCTGGCTCTAAGATAACAGGGGAATTTCCCCTAAAGAGTCAAGAAGCCATGAGCTCCCAGTGATGCCACCAGTGCAGTTTGGGTAGTTTCCAGAATTTTCAGACAGCCTGACCCCAGTTGCCAAGCAACAAGGACACCAGTTCTGAGTGGCAAGATATCCTGCCCACTGGGGAGTCCTCTTGCAGGGCTGGATTGAGGAAAGAGGGCAATTCCCCTTAAATCAACAGGGCCACTAACGCAATGCTGTTTGCCTCTGCAGACCCCAAGTGCAGCGGTTTCCTGAAGACAGAGGTAAAGGGCTCAGATTTGAGAGTGACTGCTTTAGGAGGTGACAGGGACTCCCTTTGGCTCTTCTATCTGGGGTTCCTAGTCCTCCTTGGGTGACATGCAGCTCACGCATTCACTTGTGTGCCTGCTAATTCTAACCCCCCAAAAAAAGTTTGGAGCCAGACTGAGGGGAGGAGAGCTGTCACTATGTAGGATGCTGGCTGAGGGCCCCACCCAGCTGGCACCCTCTGCACAGACCCCATGAGGAACTCTCAGAGCTCCATGGGGGACACAGAAGGACCAGTCTCACTCAGCACCTGAGCTGAGCCAACTCCCCTGCCTCTGAATCTATAAAGCAGTTTTTCAACAGTTAACATGCTCATGGTGTTAAAATGCACATTCCTGGGCCCCAACTTGTCCTGCTGAATCAGAGGCTGTAGGGATAGGGCCCTGGGTAGCTGCCTGTGTTAAAGTATGCCCAGGTGACTTCACACACATCAAGGGCGAGAACCACCGTGCATGCTGGTAGAATGAGCTCCTCCAGTAGAAATTCCAGAGCTGACACGGATGATTAATCTCCAGTCAGATAGAAGGTGGACACCTGGAATGGTGGCAGGGGCGTGAGAGGGCACAGCTAGGGGGCTGCTTGGACTTTTGAGTGGCTTCTTCTGTACTGATGGTGATGTTGCTTCTTCCACAGAAAGCCATGAAGAGGACAATGGGGGCTGGTCTTCCTTCGTGAGTATGGCATGGACTGTCCTCCCATCTCCCCAGCCATCCCCATGGCTTTGTCAGCAGGAGCCAACAGAATGACTAAATAAGCAACCCCCAGAGTCACTCATGTGTTCCCCAAAGGCCAGAGAGCAATGTTTTAGACTTTGCCATCCACAGAGTGTCTGTCGCTTCTATGCCACTCTGCCAGCACAGTGCAAAAGCAGTGGAGATAGAACCGGAAAGAATGAGCGTACATGCCAGCCAGCCCCCATTTGCAAACACAGCGGTGGCTTGGCCCTCCGGTGCAGTACGCTGATGACACCTTTAGCTACCACTACCACCTCCCTGCAGGGCCTTCCCCACCCCCACCCCTAGGTGGTCTGCTAAAGTAAGTGGGCCCTCCTTGTCCTCGGTTTCCTTACCTGAGGTCAACCACAGTTCAAAAATACTCTGTGCAATAAATATCTAAAGAGACAGGGAGGGGGGTGGGGAGAAGACAGAGAGACCATATTCACATCCTTTTTTATCACAAAATATTGCTATAATCATTGTCTTATTATTTGTTGTTTTTGTTCCTCTCTTATTGTGCCTAATTTATAAGTTAAACGTTATGTCAAGACAAAAAAATTACAGGGTTCAGTACTGCCGGTGGTTTCAGGCATCCACTGGGGGTCTTGGACTATTTCCCCCATGGATATGGCGGGGGACTGCTGTAAATTTTCTTGTGGGCATAAGTTCCCCCTGGTGGAACAGAGGGAAGGGGATTTCAGAATCGCTTTTTAGCTTGGAAAGACATCAGGGCAGTTCTGATCCAGTTGGTTTTTATATTTGAGGGGTCCCGGGGACCACTTTGAGAGTCTGATGAGCTCTGCATCCTCTCCCCAGAAAACTGCACACACTGTCCCTGGGCATGAAACTAGACTCAGTCAAACACCCCTGTGGCTGGGAGCCACTGTCTCATGGGTGAAGCTGCTGAGCCCACAGCAGCTTGGCTTCCCGAGAGCCTCTGCGAGGGGCAGGCCTGGGCCCTGTGGTCTTGGCGGTAGGCCGCTGCTCCGCTGCTGTCACAGCTGACACACGGCACCCCTGTCCTCTCGAGCTCCAGGTAAAAGAGCGCTGGATTTGAAGGTTGCTTGCCAAGTGTGTGCTCTCTCCAGGAAAACAGAGGAAGGTGACACGTTCATTTTGTACAGAAGGGAAAATGGACAAGACACTCTCCCACCCCAGTGTTGCCATTTTCTCAAGAGAGCTGTATCATTGCACCCCGTTTGCCATGTGCAATCACCTCCATGTGGGACCTCAGCCCAAGCGCAGCTTCTCTCCTCTCACACATGGTGGGCTTCCCTTAACTGCTGTGCTGCACAGGACACTAGGGGGCCAAGAAGAGATAAGGAACCCAGTCCTGGGAGTATTTTACAATGTAGATAACACGGTAGGACGTGATCAGGAACAAAACGTATGCACCCTGCAGGGGCCAATCACTGGAGAAAAGAATTGTTCTGGGGGCAGAGAGGAACTGTCTATCATCAAAAAAGGCTGTTAGGGTAAAGGTACATGGTTGCAACAGGGCTGGGTAGGCAGGCTGAGGGTGTTTAGGGTCCCCTGTCACTCTAAGCATGATCAGCTGGGGCTGATGGGAACTGAGACCATTGCTCTGAAGTACCATTTATCATGGGTTCCATCCCCTGCTCTTAAATTATAGGAACACAAGCTCAGGGAAACACTCAACCCTTCTTTTGCCTTCTAAGAGTAAAATAAAATCCCCCTCAAGTCAAAAATAATTATAGGAATCTTTAAATTGAGGGGAATAGTAAAGCTGTCCAGATGTCCAGGATATGCGAATATAACTCCTTTTGTCAAGTGGTACCCTCCCACTGCTCCTTTCCATACTGCCCTTGGTTTTGAAGAAATGCTTCAGTGACTTTATTCACCCACTTGACTTTGGAGGGAGAGGGAGAAATCACTCATGCCCCAAGGGCTGCCAGTGCCACCTCTGCTTGGGCAGTGTTTGTGACTGTCCACTTCCCTGGCTGCTTCAAAGGCAATTTCCTATCACCAGGCTCACTTTCTCTGAGGCCCATGGAGATGCAACCAGAAAACACAGCTATTGAAAATTTAGAATGTTTTCCTAAGAGAGCAGCTTCAAATTCAGTGTCAGATGTCATGAAGAATAATAAGCTGCTGTTTCTATACGCCAAGCTCTCAGCAAAAAGTTATCACACACTCTGGCCTTCCCCTCCCAGACACAACTTACTCTGCCATCTAGTGAACAGGTTTGCTTATCTGGATTCCCTGTTAGCATGGCCTCCCACGTGCTGTAAAGAGAAGTGGTCTTTTCTGCCACTCAGAGCAGAGCTGACAGTCCCTCATGGTCACAAATGCTCCAGGCGTTTCCTCTACTTCTTGGTGATGCCTGGAGTAAAAAATGAGTTTACTTGACAGAATCAGTTGTCCCAAACCCCTTTCCATGTCCTCACGCCTCATTCCTTCTGCTTTTCTCTGTTGTACAAACTGGTGTAGAGGAAAAAGCCTAGTGATCTGAAGACCATGACTGGCTGGCCCTGGAAAGCTGCATTCCCCAGCCTCAGTGTCCTCCTCTGTACACTGGGAGGAGCCCTCCCAGTGCTGCCCGTGCCAGGGGGTGCTGCTGTGAGGCCTGGTGGAGAGACAGTAGGTGCAGGCCAATACAGGGCCTGGAGCCTCTACAATCTGCACCGCCCCGTCACTGTGTTGGCAGGAAGAAGAAGATGATGACTATGAAAGTCCCAATGAGGATCAGGAGGAGGAGGGTGATGGTGATTATGAGTCTCCCAATGAGGATGAGGGGGCGGCGCCCGTGGAGGACGATGCCGATTATGAGCCACCACCCTCCAACGATGAGGAAGTGCTGCATAACTCCATCCTGCCTGCCAAGCCTTTCCCCAACTCCATGTACATTGGTAAGCACCCCGTCACCCAGAGCCAAGCCCCTGATGATGCACGGGAAGTCGGCGCCCATGGAGCGGGAAGCTGGAGTACTAATCCAGCTCAGCTTCTTACCAACTGTGTAGCTTTGGGCAAGTGACACCACCTCCCTGGGCCTCAGTTTCCCCATGTGTGAAAGGGGATAATAATAATACAGACCACATAGGTTTGTCTTGGGGGTTATTAATACCACACAAATCAGTGCCTGTGGTGGTTGATGTCAGCATTGAATTGCTACTTACTGCTCTTTGGCAGTAACAACTCATTTCATAGATTTCTCAGGTCCTCAGGGGGCCTTTCCTATTGCTCTCCATCTTTTGATCAATTCAAAGTTCAGTCACGCTACCCCCCCCCCACAGACTCAGAATAAACACAATGATAGGAGTGGGGTATGATCGTGACTTTATAAAACTGTAAATAATATTTAAGATTTTCATTTTCCCTGACAACCCATTTCTTTCTCATTCATTAATTTAAGTGAAATTATTATTCTCTTACTATGAGCCAGGCACCATTCTAAAAGCTTGGACAGCATCAGCAAAAAAGGCACTGCCCTTGCCTCATGGGCATACACACCAGTAGTGATGGCGACAGAAAATAAGCTCATGTCACCTGTGTGATGTAACATCTAGGAGTAAGCTCTATAGAGAGGTGGTCAGTGTCTCGGAAAATGAGCAGCATTAAGCGTTTGGATTGGCTAACCCTTGGCAATGTTAAAACCCCTTCACAAACACTGTGTCAAGATTTTGTGTGTTTTTTAGCCACCTTGTATGATAAGGGGAACAATTGTCAAGTCTGATCCATATACAGGGAAATTGAGACCCAGGGTAAATAAGTTGTTGAGCCTCTTTTATGTACCAGTTATGAAAATGTAGAGTGTATAAGACAGTCCTCATCCTAAGGAATTCATAGTCTAGTGGGGAGGCAATGTCAAACAAATGAGTCACAAAATGATTCGATTAAACCATGATGTTATTTATATATATACAAATCTATCTATCTAGCTAGCTAGCTAGCTCAAAAGACACACTCAGGAAGTCAAATGGTAGAGGTGAGGCTGAAACATAGGTCAAGTATAGACTTGCTTCCCTAAGGATGTGACATTTAAGCTGAAACTTAAAGGATAAGTAAGGATTGGCTATGTGAGGGAGGATGAAGGAAGGGAGAAGCATTCTCTACTTAGCAATGGTCAATGGTCATGCAAAGGCCCTGAGGCTCCACAGAGCATGGCATGTCAGAGGAACTCAGTGATGGCTGGTGTGGATGCAGTGGGGTGAGATTAGACGATGCTTGCCTAAGTTTTGAGTCCCATTCTCTGGAAGAGGGAGGTTTCTCCAGGGCTGGGAGAAGTCCCCAGTGCACACGAAGTAAGGAGGCATTTCCTCACTTACAGTCCTGGCCTGGCCTGGCCTATCCCTGTCAAAGGGGTGGGAAATTGCATGCCTGGTCAAGTGATATGTCTATGTCCATCATAATGTGAGTTTCTGCCCAAAGCAAGTCCATGTACAGTTAAGAATATGATTTGGCAACAGGAGCTCCTGGTGATCTCCCTTTAAGGGAAGAGATGAGCAGAAGGAGGAAGTGAGAGCACTTCAAGAGGAAGGAAAGGGATCCAAGACAGGATCCCCAGGAGCCATGACAGCTCACTTAAGCCAACCGGGCATGCTTGTGCATGCCTGTGCATGTGTGTGCATTTGTATGTCTGCACATGCAGGGCTGTGTACATTTAATTTTTTAAAATTTCGTATGAACACACTCCCTTCTGGTACCAGATGAGCTAGTTGGGAAGAACCTTTTTTTCATATCTTGATCAGGGAAACCTCTGATAAATATCCATTCTACAGAGGTGACATGAGGGTGGCTCCTAAATACGAGAATAAGACAAACTGAGGCAGGCAGGCGGCCAAGGACTCCCCACCCCAGTAGGACTTAGTGAAGACAAATGCCTACCAGAGCAGGGGCTGTGTAGGTGCTGCTGGAGTTATGAGGGGTCTGGTGCCCCCAGGAACCTTGCTGGGCAGAGCCAGGCACAGGACCGGTTCTTGGAGAGCTCTGAGCTTGCCCCACACCGACCTTGGTTTAACATTTCTCCTTTCATGGTAATACCCTTGTGTTTCCACAGACCGGCCCCACTCTGGAAAGATCCAGCAGCAGCCGCCTGTGCCCCCCCAGAGACCCGGGGTAGGCCTCCCTCCTCCCACAGCCACCCGGAATCACATGGTAGGCCTCGCCGCTTTCTGTTATGCTACTCTGCGTGCACTCCTATTACTTCCTCTGCCAGAGAGAAAAGAAGACCATATATATTTTTATCTGATTCTAACTATCAGGAAAAACTCTTACGTAGGCTGAGAAAATGAGTACCCAAGTAGTTACAGAGGGGTTTTTTGGGGGATGAAATACTAGTGATTTCTACACATGGCATAATGTTTATAGGTATTTTCTTGTGATCATAAGCAATATAAAGTACTCTTAAAATGAACTCTACAAGGGCCTATTAAGTAAATAGCACCTACCCATACCCATGGGCTCCAAGCCTCTTTGCACCTGCAAAAAGACTTGCGCCACCTGCTGGCGAATGCCTGAAATTCCATAGACATGGAATCTACACAAAGGTGCTTTGCTTTTGAAATCTCAAGGCTTTAGCCTCCATTCTTGGGGTGCAGAATTCACTCAGTCAGCAGATATTTACTGAGCAGTTGCTGTGTGTCCACAGTGTACTAGTTTCTGGAAGTAGAGCACAAACAAGTCCAGTAAGGTCCCTGCTTCATAAAGTTTCTATTTTGGTTAAGGGAGACAAAAAATAAACAAGTAAACAGATATATAAACAAAATAATTTAAGTATTAATATGTGGTGAGGGAAACAAAAGACCCAGTAACAAGAAGAGGAATTGTGAGGTGATACTGAGCCGAATAGAATAAGCTAGTTATGACAAGAGCTGGGAAGAGAACACTCCAGGCAGAGGGAAACACAAATATGGAGATGACAAAGAGAACATGAGCTTAAGATTTTGCAGGAACTGCAAGAAGACACTTATCCAGCGGAAAGTGAGAAAGAAGTATTAGAAAGTGTTGGACGTGCAGGGCTGACAGGCCATGGTGAATTTTAATTTTGTCCCTAAAATAACAGGCGCCTCTAAATGGCTTAGGAGGGGATTGACATACCCACCCCAGTGCCAAGTGGAAAGTACCTTGACTGAGAGAGTGTGGAACTGGGAGCTCAGATAGCAGGTTCAGGTGAGAAATGGAAATGCATGTCTGTGTATAGAAGATGGAGAAGGAGAAAAGTGATGTGGTTAGACATAGTTTGGAAGATAACAAGCCCAAGACTTCCTAACACATTGGAAATCCTTCCTAATATTTGGTTCTTCTCTAATCAGCCTCTCCCCCCACCCCAGTCGAACCATGAGGAACCTAGCAGAAACAGAAACCACAAAACAACAAAAAGTAAGTACAAGGATTGCCTTCTCCTGCCTGTGAACCCATCCCCAGCCAACAGCTTTTTTTTAATTGACTTCAATCGTTTTCCATTCCAGTCCCTGCTCCTTCCATAGACAGAAGCACGAAACCTCCCCTGGATCGGTCATTAGCTCCATTTGACAGAGAGCCCTTCACACCAGGTTGGTATCATTTAAACCTGATGCATAGGAAAAATGACCAATATTTATAGATTGCTTACTGTGTACTTTTCATATGAACCATATCTCATTTAACTATCACCACAATACTGTGAAGTAGGGACTGTTAGAACCATCTTCATTTTACATATGAGGAAATTGAGCCATAAAGAGATAACTCCTGAAGATCACCAGCGACCAAGTTGTTGGTATGTGAACAAGGGGTACCCAGGAACCCCAAACTGTGAAAGGTTCTGTTCTCTATAAGCAGTCTGGCCATCTGCTTGCACAGAGACAAAGGAACTAGACTCCTCATGTGAAAATTTTTTTTTTTTTATTTTCCACCCCCTTTACTTTTCCCCTCTATGTGAAAAATTGTTAATAGAATTGATGTGGGGAGAGAAAGAGAGAAAAGATTTCAAATAATAATTTTCAGTAAAACTCCAAAATTTACCCATCCCCTCATGGTCAAATGCCCAGCCAAACAGGGTCAACCCAAAGTGGTGCCACTGAGGCCTGAAAGCTTTCCAAAGTCTAAGGTAACTTCTGGCAGGGAACCACAGAAAGGGGTTAGGCAGGTCCCAGAGAGTAGGAACAGAAGGAGAGACTCAAAATTCAAAATATACCAAATAATCCTTAATATACCATATAATCCACATGAGTTTAAATAACAGCTTCCATTGTCTTTGCCAAGGATGAGGAGAAGCCTCCCCACATGTCTCTCACCCTTGTGTCTCTTCTAAATATCTTTTCTGAGTGTCTCTATGTATTTCTCCTCCATGTGTCTCCTCTCTCCTCCTTAACTCCATTTCCTTTTATATATCCATTCTGCTCCTTTCTAGCTGCCTTCCATTCAGGAAGTCTGGTTCATGGCATGCTGGGACCTGTGGTCCAAGATGGCTACGTGTAAGTTAGGGTGGGAGAAGATGACACCCATTCGGTACTCCCCCCATTTCACACAGATGTATCCATACTAAAATTATGGGGGCAGAAGCCCAAATACAGATCAGCCTGATTGCAGAACCCCTGTTCTTAGCCATATATGGGCCTGCTTCCCCATGGGTGTGATCTGTTACATTCATCTCATCATCCCTCCAGAGGATGATGCAGGAAGCTTCATGGTACAGAGCAGGGAGTGGGCTAAGAGTCAAGAAGTCTGGAAGGGCTTTTATTTGAGACATTGGCTGCTGCTTAGCAGCTCATTGAGCACAGGGCATTTCTTTTTCAGAGCTGTCTCTTCAATTGTAAGGTAGGTGTTCTCTAGGGAGAAAATGCTTTTATAAAGCTCCAAGATGCTATTAGAATGTCGGGCTTTTCTTTTGGTTCTATGTGTAAAGTTGGCCATACTGTGAGTATATGACAGCTCTCTCCCCCCAGAACTATTCCAGAGTCTTGGGGTGCAGCAACCTCTACATAAAGCTGTTTTCAAGTCAATTCTAAACCTCATCTGCCATTTATTGAGCATCTATTATAGGGCAAGTGCTTTACCTACCAAAGATAATTTACCTACATTGTCTCTCAGCCTCACACCAATGTCACGAAGCAGAGATGTTATTATCCCCACTTTGCAGATAATGAAACTGAAGCTTAGAAATGTTGAATAATTTCTCCAAATTTGCATAACTAGGTAAAGGGTTTGAACCCATGTATTCCAGACTTCAAAATGATTGCCTCTTCTCCTTCACTTCATACTATTGCTGGAGATGCTGGATATTCCTTAATGGGGACTAGGAAATCCTAGGGAAGGAACCCTGAGCCTTGTGGGATAAGGAGCCTGGAAGGTCTGCCTCACCCCAACCCTGAGCAGGGCACTTAGCCTTTCTTGGCTTCTGTCTGTTTGTCTATTGGCAAAATGACTTTCCGTTCTTGGAGTTGAGGTTGTTGCTGTTTCCTGAAATTGCATCCCAGTGCTGCTGACTCATGCAAAGCTGTGTTGGCTATTTGAATTAGAAAGGTCCACTGCAGAGAACTGTACAAATTCCATGAAAATGAAGACATCATCTGTCCCAAGAGAAAAATAAAAGAAATAAATACACAAAAATCAAAATAAAATGATTTGCAGTCTACCAGCAGAATCTCCTGAAACTCTCTCTCCCAAGTTAATTTTTTTTCTCCAGAAGCTAATGTCATGTGTACCACAAGGTTAGAGGAAAATTAACCCTCCATGCCAGCTAAGTTTATTTCAGATATGGAAATAGACTGTTCGAAGAACCTCTTCCTAATAAAAGTGGCATAAAATTCCAAGAAGAAACTCGTCCTTTTATCACTGGTTACATAAAATGAAATGTTGAAAAGCAGGACGGGACCCATAGTACGATTTATACATACACAATGCTGCGTGAACTTGAGCCAGTCACTTAATTTCTCTGAGCTCGTAAAGTTAAGTGCTCTGTAAGGGACCCTTCCAGGTCTAAAGTTTTTTATTCCACTTTTTTTAAATAAAGTTTTGTTGATTTACCATTGTTTTACAGTATCTCCATATGTGTATCATAGCAGAGGGTCCCCACTGCCCTCTTTGCTAAAGTTCAATGCTTCAGCCCACTCAGTCTCCTTAGGGGCTCATTGTTTCATCAAATTATGGTTTGATATGTACTGCTTGGTTGATAAAATCATGAATTCAAGGCCCATCTTCCCTTTGTCATTTACAGTAAAGAAACCTGCGTTTCCTGACAAGGTAAGGTGTTTCTCTGTTTTGTCTTGTTTGTTTTCATTTTTGTTTTGTCTTGTATGGTGTCTTTGTTCTTTGGAAAGTGCTGAGGACACTCACACATTTTTCCTACTGTCTTGCAGCCCCCCACCCCTGCAGGAAGGTAAGCATGCCCCATGGCATCTGGGCACATGGTGTATGTGGCAACGCTCAGCCCTGGGAGCTGCATCTGTTTCTCACACATCCTTCCTCTCCACTCTGCAGGCCTTTCCCAGAGCATTTACCCAAGATGCAGAAGCCTCCTTTGCCACCAACCACGGAAAGACACGAAAGAAGCTCTCCCCTGGGAGGGGGAAGGAAGCCACCTGTGTCAAGGTAATTGTCTTCTGTTGCTTGAAGTTGTCATTCAGCGCAGGTGATGCCACAGCCTGCCTAGTATGTGTTCTGCCTAGAACCGGAGGTCGTGGGCACTTCCGGTGGAAATGGGCTGCTTGGGCTACTATGGCATAAGGGTTGTTCAGGCTTCTCAGGTCGGATGTAATAAGCGCCTGGGTCCCTTTTAAGAAAATGGCTGTCTAGCAAAGAAATGAGCAGAGAGATGCTTCATGGGGCATGACTGCCGTTTGTAGAAATCTTATCTTCCATCAGACAGATTTGTGGTCACTTTCCTCCTGTCAATGTAGTAGGAACTGTACCTACCATTTTCTTGTCAGGTAGCAGAGAGAAAATAGTTGGGTCACTGTGCCCTCTTTCCTGCTTAGCCACATTTTGTAATGGCAGAATCTTGTGGTCTGCTCCAGTATTTCTGATTTTACAGCATCTTTTGGGCCCTATTTACCAAATAACACAAATGTGTCTGGGATCAGACTCAACTGTGCTATTTACTAAGGACATTACCAAGGCTTCTGTTTATTTCATCTTTGTAATCAAGATTCAAAAGACCCTTGCTTGACTAGTGTGAGGATTCTGTCAGAGCCAGGGCGAGGGTAAGCCCACAACACTCTCAGTCACCCAATTCATATTTTCAGGAGATAGTTTAAAAAAATTAAGATGGGGCCTCCCTGGTGGTGCAGCTGTTAAGCGCTGGGCTGTGGAGCTGTAGGCAGTGGCGACGCAAGTTTGATGCCTGGCCAGGGAGATTCCCACATGGCGCAGCAGACCTCTCCTGCCTCGACCGCTGCTGCCCTCAGCAGTGTGTTTCATTCTATCTGCCTGTTCTGCTCCCCCCTCTGTCTCTTGTGAACCCTCTCGCCATCCCATGCCTCTGGCCTATACGCCAGCTTATATGCATAAATAAATAAATCTTTTAAAAAAAATCAAGATGGATGAAAAATAGATCATAATGAATAGCAACATTTTAAATGAACATGGGGTGAGATGATGACAGTGAAGCACCTGACAGATGGGAGATGTTACGCACTGTCCTCCTCTCACCTCTCTTTCTAAGGGAAACATGATGTGGGCCCCGGGGTACAGCTGCTGCCACAGCTTCAAGGCAGCTGTCCCTAAATCTGTTTAACTTGTTCACCTGGGAAAAGTCTTAGCGAGGCAGCATTTTCCAACTGTCTTCACTTCACACCAGGGGTGTGAACCCAAGATGATTGTTTTAAAACATCAGCAAAGGAGAATATTCGCTAAAATGTATTCATTTGCTTGGAGAAACATCTTACTCAGTGAAATTTAATAGCTACAAAGGAGTTAGTTTGCTGACTCAACCATTTTGGATATAGATATGTGTGTGGCATTATTTGCCGCAGTAGCTAAGCAAAATAGAGGTTTGTCTAGCTCAGCTCTCAACAGTAACAGAACACTGAGTCACCAAACCTCCCTTCTTCTCCCTCTCCCTGCTTCTGCTGGAGTTTTTGGTTTTCCTTTTCCCCATGCCTTGGTAGGTTTGTTTTCTCCACATTAGATTAAGTGGAACTATCTACATTCTGAGGCAGCTCTTTGAAACTCTTCATGCTCAGTTCTTTGCTCTCATTCATTTCAGGCATGTATGGGGACCAGAGAGAAGAGAGAATGTAAGTACAAAATGTCACTTCATAAATGCTTAGCAGAGGGAAAGCCAGTAGAGGCTCTGTCAAGGTTGGGGTTACATCTGTTTCCCCTTCCACTGCACTTCAGTGCCAGCCAGGATAAACATAGCAGGCAGTTGACTCCTGGTGCTTATTGGGGTCTCCATCTTTCCCTCCTGCCCTCCTGCCACATTGCTTAGCTCATATCTTCCTGGGAGCTCCCAGAGTGATTGGCTCAGGTGCAGCCCCTTTATTAAATGGACATTATTGAGGGGAATGACGTGGGTAGAATGCAGGGAAAGTGAGGGATGTCCATGAGTTAGAACTGCAAAGTAGTTTGCAAGTGCTCTTTTTTTATACCTTCATGACCTGAAAAAAGGGGAAATAGCATTTACTGAATGTCTACTATGAACGTATTGCCACACTAACTACTTTTGGGTAGCCAGCTGTTTGCTTCAGACTTTCCCAGGTTGAGCCCTGAAAGTTTCATGACTTAGGAACTTGTCATTTTCAGCCAAACAGGACCAAGACTGTGGGTCACCCCTAGTTTTACACTTTGCATTTAATGGCCCTATGAAGAGTCAGCCTCTTTTTCTAAGAGGAAATTAAGCTTGGAAGGGTTAGGATACTCACTGCAAGTTGCACAGCTAGTAAGTAGCCAAGACCGAATCCAGATCTGTCTGATTTCCTTTCACTTTAACTTCTCTGAATGCCGTCAAACCCTGTGTCTGTTCAAGGGGTCAGCCACAGTGCCTGCCTTCTCCTTAGCTGTGTTGATGCTAATCTTGCTTAGATGAAGTGCTGAGGTATGATGGAGACCGGCAAACGCACCTCCAACACGCTGACAGAACACAGTCAGGAATGAGCTATGGAGGCACAGGGAAGAAAGTGATTCATGGAGCTTCAGTTGAGGAGCCAGGGATGTCTATTGAGAGGTGTAGTGGGTGATAGTCATTGAATGATGGGGAGGACACAGAGTCGAATCACCTTAACTAAAAGGAAGCCTAGCTACCTGCCAGTCTCAGAAATATCCCAAGCAAGGTACGTGGTTGACAGTACGCATGAGAGCAGCAGGAACAGCGAGGAAGGCAGCTCAGTTGCAAGGCCAAAGGGACAGTGTAGGTGAGGTTGAAAGCCAGGGTGCCATCACATTCCTGAGTTTCTTAGTTTCTGGAAGGATCGACGTTATTCTTCTGAGAATCTGAGAATCTGGGAGTCTTATGTTCTTGGATGAGAAGAGACCTGCAGCGGTGTTGAGGAGTGGTTTCACTGTGGGGTGTTCTATTGACCAGCTAGGACAAGTGCTTCTGGTGGTGAGCCTTCTTGTCTTGTCTCAGTGGCAGGACAAATAACAGCTAATAGAACCTGTATGAGGCACGACTTAATCCATACAGCAACACTTAGAGGAGGTACCATTTCATCACCACAGTGTTGGCCTAACAAGATAAATCCAAGTTGGCAATTTAGATCTACTACCCAATGGCAAAGTTGTTTCTACTTCACCAAACATCAACTTTTCTCTGAAGAGTAAATCAAATGGCCCCTCCCTTGCATGTTTTATAAGATTGCCCTGAAGATAAATATGCTGAGTGATGTGGACACACCTTATAAACCACATTATAAGTAATTGTAACAAATTGCTTTTAAGAGGAGTGGCCATTGCAAAACAGGGTTCCTAAAGAAGGCCAAGCTTTGGATCAAGCAGGTTGGGGTGGAATTCATTCTGAGGCCCCTGGCTAGTTAGGAACCCATCCTGAACACTGTGTTTCTGTTTGTAAAATGAGATTATTAAACTCCTGAAGGGTTGTCAAGGGGATTGGATGAAATATCATGCAGAAATCTTTGAGGTGCTTAGTAGATACTGTCATTGTTTTTGTATCTTTGGGTCCTTTTAGGCAATGCAGAAACTATTTGATGCCAAGTATACAAGGAGAGTCTCATATTGACTGGTCCTTAGATGATAATTTAAATCAAGAAATTGTAAACCACTTGCACAATGATTGTCCACAGTATTTTCCAAAACATATTTATTATGAGGATGCAGAAATAATGATAGACATTTCTATGATTGAGAAATGCTATTTTCTTAAGAACTGTGTTTTGATGATAAATTAATGTCATTTTTTTTCCCTTTCCCCAACCAGGATGAAGATGATGGTAAGTTCAGAAAATCTTCCTTATGGCTATAACTCATTCCTTCATATTTTTTTATTTTTTTGCTCACACAAGTGCAATTATTTAGAAACCTCATAGAATTGATTATAATTGTTAAATTAAGTAGACATGTATCAGTTGATATAACTGCATAATTTTAACAAAATGGAAGTAGTTGACTGGATTACCAAGAGAACTTAAGTTCATGCTTGACAGTGCAAATTACTTAATAGTACAGGAAAATTTAAATTGGATGTGTAGTTTGACAGGAAAATTTCTAATATTTATGCCCGCTAACACTGTGAACAAAGAATCACTAGCTGCAGATGAATAAAAAAGCATAAATATGGCTTCACAAAACTTGTGAATAATTTCTCAAAGCCATATGGTTTCCAACTTTCTGCCACGTTACCATTTCAAAAATGAAAAAAAAGTGTATGATAGAGAATGACATTAAGTGGGTGCATTTTTTAATGCATTCTAAAGTAGCAGAATTCTATCTTCTCATTTCCAAATTCCATTTGATCTTTAGGACTTTTTAAAAAATCTCCTTTAGACCAGCTGTTTTAACTGGGGAGCAGTTTTGGAATGTACCTAGTGACTGTTGGATCCTGACAATGTGCTTTATTTTTTCTTCCTCCACCCCCATCCCTGAAGTGCATCAAAGACCTTTGCCCCAGCCAGCCCTGCCCCCCATGAGCTCCAACACTTTCTCTTCAAGACCTGCCAAACAAACCTCCAAATACGCCCTCCCGGCACCTCATGCCCCTGGAGCATCCTCAGAAAGGTTTGTGGCATCGTCCTCACATCCTAACTAACATGACATCTGGTTCCACTTGTGCCGTGCTGGTGCCAGGAGGGTTGAAGAAAAGAGAAATGAATCAGTGGCAGGAGGGCCAGAACACTTTGGCTCTTAAGAAAACAAATCAATCTGTTCATAATCCATGTTAATCCATTGCTCTCTTCTGAGTCTGTGTTTGGGGTCAGAGGGGTACAGAATGTGACTGCCCCATGACCACTCCAGAAAGAGTGGATCCTTAAGCAGGAATTGGGGAACGTTTTTCACTTTGTGAGTTAAAATGCAACAAACCCAGTTAATTTAAGAGAAATGGAAAATGTTTTCACTTTGTGAGTTAAAACTCAAGAAACCCCATTAATTTAAATGAGGTGTACCTCATTTCTTTGTTCTTTGCTTTATTATGCTTCACAGATATGTTTTTTATAAGACCTTCCACCAGAAGAAAAGATTATGGTTAGCAGATTTTAGTAATAAAGTATTTTTTACATAGGGGGAGGGACAAAATGCTTTTGCATATCTAAAAGAGTATAGAATAGTATAAATATAACTTTTTTATGCACTGGAAAACACAAACAAAAACAAAACTGCATTACTCACTTTATTGTGACGTTTGCTTTATTGTGGTGGCCTGGACTGAACACACAGCATCTCTGAGGTGTACCTGTACTTGAGGGTCCGTCCTGCATCTTAGAAGCAGAAACTAAGAAACTAAGAAAGTGTAGCTTGCACCGGCCCTGTCCCTATGTCCCTAGCAGATCTGCTTTCTCAGTAGCCACATGGTTCTCAGGCCCCACAGTGATGCTGTCCAGTGGCAGAGGCACCAGCAAGAGAAAGACAAGATCATTTTTTCCCTCAACAAGCCCACAGACCTCCCTCTGATGTCCACAAGATCTCCAGACTTTAGGGTCACCTTCTCCTTTAATATTCAAAGGGAGAGTCTTAGTCCCAGCCCTAAACATGGGAGAAATCTCAAACTACCAAGACCTTGCTGCTCCTGCCAAACATCTAGGATTCTCAAAAGTTTTCATTTCCTCTGGGAGCCTCTTGCTCTTATTTTCTGCTACTGCTTCTAATTTCTAGTCGGTTTTGTTTTCTTCTACTATGTCTGCCATTTTCTCATGCTGCTTCGTCCCATGCTGGTCCCTTCATTCTTGCAAAATATCTCACAGAGACCGCTGCACAGGCAGACTTTTACAGAAGGTGTAGATTAGTGGGGGTGGAGCAGCATTACAGGCCCCCAGGCCCTCCCTCCACTACCCCACAGTCCCTTCCCATCCCCCCCTCCCCCCTCCCCCCCAGGCCTGGGGATGCTGTTACTATCACTCAGCCATCTAGCCAGCCCTCTGATTCTCAGCCACCCTGCTCCATAGCCCTTTAGACCCAGGGCATTTCACTGTTTGCAGACAACCTGACCATTATTAATACAGTTTCTCAGCCGAAAGAGAAATGCTCTCCCCAGAAGGCTTCTTTCTGCCTTGCTCCAAAGGGAAAGGTCTCAAAGCACAGCAAAGTTCTTAAAATAACTTTTTAATGCCTGTTACACCATTTTTTGTTGTTTTGGGTTTGGGTTTGTACATGTAAAGCTCATAAGATTTCGGGATGGTCCACTTGGGACAGCAATGAAATATGTCCAGTCAGTTCCTTCCCTGCTCACCTCCCATGGTTTTGGGTATGGGGCCAAGGGGAGGAAGTGCAGTATCCCCAGTTATCCATCTATCTGTGGTGTCAATCTACAGTTCAAAAAATTATGTATAATAAGCTAGTTTAAGGGAGACCACATACTTATAACTTTCAGACAACAAACTGTTCTTAATTGTTCTATTTGACTGTTAATTATTGTTACTACTCTCTTACTAACTAATTGTAAATTAAACTTTATCATAGGCATGTAAAGCAAAACAAGTATTGTATTTGGGGTTCAATCCATGGCTCCAGGCATCCATGGGGGTCTTGGATGTAGCCTATTAACAAATAAAGCAGCCTCTATAGTTCAGTTTCCCTAGCACAGCCTCCCCATTGGGTCTCTTCACCCCAAACCAACTTAAATCCCTTCTTTTTCTGTCTCCGCAGTAACAGTGGTTTTCCACAGAGTGCCTCCCTGCCACCAAACTTCTCTCAAGGTTTGTACTCTGGGCTCTGCAAGCTCCGCCAGGCACACGTCTTTGTGACTGGGTTACCAGCCTGTCCCAAAGCCGTTTGGCAAAGATTTTGTTTTTTCCTAAAAGCATCTGACTTCCTCATTCAGCATGAGTTCAGTCTCAGCTGTGTGCCAAGGGCTGTTAGAATGATAGGACGCCACATAAAACACCACACACACACACACACACACACACACACACACACACACACACACACACACACACGTTTCCTCAGGAAGCTCTTTTGGCCTTCATCTCCCCACACAGAAATTTTCTCGCACAATTTTATCTGGTGCTCAGACTAGTGCTTGCCTTTCTCTGTGGTTTTGAGTTTCTTATAATGAATCTACCCTAGAATTGCATGTTGAGTAACATAAAGTACAGATTAAGAGAACTCAACCCCCAATATTTGGGTTCTCTGAATGAGGACATACATTCTTAATAATACCTCCTCTGGGTGTCTAATGTAAGTATTCGCTTAAAGAGTTCTCCAGTGTGCATACACATCACCTGATGATTGAATTAAAATGCAGACTCTAATCCAGTGGGTCTGGGGTGGGACCTGAGATTCTGCATTCTGATAAGTTCCCATGTGCTGTTGATAATGCTGGTCCATAGACCACTTTGAGTAGCAGCCAGGGCCTACAGAGTAGAACTAGATTGTGTTTATTTCTTCTATCCATAAAGCCTTGAGAGTGACTGACACCTGGTAGGCACTTTTAAAATGTTTGTTTAATGACTGAGTGTCTAATGATTGTGGAAATTTACCCAACTCTTGTAAAATGAGGTCCCCGGTCTAATGTTGTCAGATATTCTGACTTATTTTCCCCCAAAACACTGAAATATGTGAAATTGCCTGATTTATAAAAGGTGGCTTAAAATGTTTTGAAAGCTGCAAGAGACAAAACATTTTTTTGCAGTCACAGTCCATGTGCAGCAACACCAGTGTGTGTTACAGGGAAAAGCAAACTGCATTAGTGAGTTTGAATTATAGCTCAAGAGTAAACATGTTTTCAGGAGCACATCTACTGTGTCAGTTACATCATCCCATGTAGGTGAGACCCTGCTGTGGACACCAGTGAAACCCACAGAATTACTACTGTTTCCTAAAATCTTGGGGGCAGACTGTCCATATATACCTTAAGGCTTCAAAAGTCATCTCCACCCCCACCCCCCAGCCCTGCCTCCCACCCCATCTCCACAACTCACTGTGTTTTGTAACTCATAATGTGTTCCTTGCCTGGCCCCTGTAGGCATCTGAGCTCCAGAAACCTCACTTATAGCAATATTTCCCAAAGTAGCTTCCACAGACCTCTGGTTTTATGGGTTATGATAAGGATTATTTATATAAACCACTGGTTTATTCTTTTTGGGAATACTACCTTAATCAAAACTGATCTCTTTTCTCCTAAGATTTCTAGGATACCTGGTCTTCAGTCTACTTCACTGGCCGCTCGAGTGTCAGGAAGGCAAAATATTATATATTGTCCAAAGGCCTCCCTTGAGGATCTAGGGTGGTGACTGCAGCAGGAAGTGTATATGCTCGGCCATCATGAATCATGACTTTCTGGCAGTGACCTGCATTGTCTTGCAGTACAGGCCCTGGTTATCTCGCTTTCCTGTATGGTTAGATTTCATTCATTCAACAAACATTATAAAATGCTTACCATATTGGACTGCAAAGGTAGGGGCAGGGATGGTCTATTCAGGCACTGGGAATCTTAAGAAAGCAGATAGCAGCTTAGGACCAGCCTGGTCTGCTTATTTAGAAACAGAGAAGGCCATCTTAAATAATCCTGGTGCTCAGGAAACTTGAACCCTTGCCTGGTGCTCAGGAAACTTGAACCCTTGAGTGAGGAGGTAGCTCCTCACTCAATAGCGTGGGGCAGGTGCTTGGTGCCATATTGTAGATGAGTAACACCCCTGGCACAGGACCACCTGGGGTGCTTGTTAACATGCAAATTCCTGGGCCCTGGATGATTCAGAGCCCTCCAGGAATTCTTTTTGTATAGACTAGTGTTTGGAACTACAGGATCAAGTGGAGGACCTGCCAGGTGGACCACGTGATTTGTTTAGACTCTGAACTTCTGTTTCCTTCTATGCCTTGTGAACATAACACCTCCTGTTGTGTTGCTGTGAGGATTAACAGGTGCCTTATTCAAGGCCTGGACAGGGCAGGGCTGAATAAATATTGCCAAAGGGACAAAATAATGACTTATGAATAATTAGTAGAACATGCAGCGCACAGAAAATTTCAGTTTATAAACAGCTGTCCTGGCACATAGAAAACAACCTTGGCAATTACAAATCAACACAAACAATCAAACCTTTCCTGAGATCAGGCTACACGTTCTCCAAAAGTTTCAGGGAATCAGAAACAAGAAAAAAAGTGTTAGAGAAAGTCAGAGGTAAGAGCAGGGTAATTTGTAGGTACAAAACACTCTTCTTGATCGGTGGTTAATCTGTAGCACCTTCTATGTGAGTTTGAAGAGTGCTACCTCTTTAGAAAAATTTGGTTAAGAACAGCAGGTAGCAAATTCTGGTTCTAAAAACTAACTGTACTCTCAAAGCAATTTCACTTTGTCTTGGGTAATGCACATTTTTTTTTGTGAAAATGAGACTAGAACTGTCCTTATTAAGCACCACACCAGTGGTTGGGAATCCACTCTGGGTGTGAAGGATCATACAGAACTTTATGAAAAGATCTGTCTCTTAAATATTCTTTTTAATGGTCATATTAAAATGACTGTGACTTTCGTATAATGGATCTAGTCACTTTATATTATATAACATGCGCATTTGAGAAATCATGCGAACTGTGGTACTGTTCTATGAACTTTCCTGACATGACTACAGAATAATGCCTGAACAGCCCTTGTGGTTTTGAATGGGAAAAATTGTTTTTGAAGCTATGGTTTCTTGAAATGCTAACCACTGGGAATGACTGCAATGGGATTTGGGGATAAGGGGGCAGGGGGAGGGAGAAGTGTTATGACAGAATTTAACCTATGGTAGTGTATTAACTTTCAAAATGCTGTCTTTTTGAAGGTACAAGCAGCAGACTGCAGCCCAGAGCTGATAGCAGGACCCTCTCCTTGCCAGTTCCAAACAAACCTCGGCCACCATCTCCTGGGGAAGAAGAGGTAATAAACTCTATGTTTGTATTTGATTGTATTTTCCCTCAGCAAATGAATCATCAGAAACTCCCATTACATATTCATTTGTACTTGGATCTTCCATTGGCTTTTTTTTTTTTTTTTTTTTTTTTTAGTGAAAAAATTAAGGGAGGATCCAAATGAAGAACAATGTTTTCTTTGGTGTTCTTTCAGACTCTTCCAGTGAAACTATGTCTTTTGTATGTAACAGTGAGAAAAATAATAGTATTTTCATCTGTTTCCTAGTTTATGCCCTTCAATAAGTTATTTAACTGCTCATTAACCCAGGGTTTTCATCAAGTATGTTATCATACTCAACTGAAAAACTGATGACATCTGTGTCTTCAGAGGTGCCCTTATATACGGAATGTTTTTTCACAGCTATTGTGTCATGATAAAAGCAATTTGTAGAAACTATCTACTTAGTCCCTCACCTGAATGATTCTGGATTCAAATCAAGAAAACTGATGTTTCCAACTTCATGGAATTGAGATGGTGATTTATGGAAATGATTTTATGGAGGATTTTCTTTTCACTTATATATGTAACTGCAAAATTTATTCAGTTCTTAAAATTTTACCTTTTCAGAGTCCATTAAATGAAGAGTGGTATGTTTCTTATATCACCCGACCAGAGGCAGAAGCTGCTCTTAGGAAGATAAACCAGGTACTGTGCTAAAGTTAAAGTAGTTATAAATATTAATGGGAGGAGAAAACAGAAACTGACTTATTGAGTACCACTTGCCGGCTAGGAATTCTGCTAGGTGCTGTTTGCTGGTATACGGAGGAGATACGTTAGAACGAGCTTCACTCTGCCAGCATCCATAGCAATGATACCTAAGACACTGGGAAAAATCAAAATTAAGATAGTTATATGGATGCCAGAATCTTAGATTTTATTAACAAAAAGGGTCCATCTTGTCAGAGGAATCAAATACTGTCAAAAGACTCTTTCCCCAGTTTTCCTACATTTTACCTGTTCCATCTTCTCTGTATTACATAGTTACCTTCCATACTGATGGAAGGGACCCATATCAAGATAAACAACAGCAACTCTTTGCAATTTCCCCTAGAAATTTCTGGCTGTCCTTTCACATGAAATGTCTTAACCTGATGCCCTATGGTTCAGTGCTGAACCTTAACCTTAAATTTGTCAGAAAGGGGAAAGCAAAGATCCTGTGTCTCACATCTTGAGTCTACAACAGTCATTCTCAATCTTTGCCATACATTTAAATCACCTGGGGAGCTATAGAAAATTCTGATTCATGGGTCTCATCTGAATTAATTAGAGTGCTGGAGGAGTCTTCAAAATTCCTCAGGTGATCTAAAGTATAGCCAAAACTGCAAGTCACTGGTACAGGGGTATATTTGTTTAACAGATGCGTTCTGACGGGTATTTACCCAATTAACTTGAAATAACAAGAACAGAGGAAAGCCCTATTGCAGATCGATGATTTTTTAAAGGCTTCTGCTTCAATACGCAGAGGAGAGAGTAGTTAAAATGCATTCATACTAATTAATTCTTTTTTAATATTAGATCTTTACAGTCTTCATATTATGTGATAATAATTAATGTAATGATTTTAAAATTCAGGCCAAACACCAACACTCTTTAGTAAATGTCAGAAAAAAGAGTAATAAGAACACAGTCTACATTGAATTTTGTTCAGATGTACATGCAGTGATGAAATATCTGAAGATCATGAGGTTTGAAAGTGGGTGAATTTCTTAAGCACTGGGTGTTTTCTGACTTGGGATATGGAAAGAAAGCGCTAGGGAATTAGCTTCCAGGTGTATGAAGCTATAACTTCAGTTCACCATTGAAGTCCTTATTTTGTATGGTCCTCTTACCCATTCAGCTTCCTTTTTATTTGTTTTATTCCTCTTTTTTTTCCGTAAAAGATCTGTGGTGTACGCCAGAGGTGCAGGGGATAAGATAATTCACCAGAGACAGAGTGGGGAACAGAGCGGGCGGATTTACACTGCTGAGGGGACAGCAGGAGAGACAGGAGAGGTCTGCTGCACCGTATCTGGGTTAAGCTCCTTGGCCCAGGATTAACTCAGGCTGTAGAGGTGATAGCACTGAGACTTAACCCCTGCACCACCAGGGAGGCCCCCTTATTTGTTTTATTCTTGGCAAAGGGATTTATTTTTCATCCAGTACTTCCAAAGCATTTCTTTGATACACTCTCTACTGTTTCTTTCCTGCCAACCAATGTATCTATGGCACGTGGGACCTGTAGCTGTTTGGGGAACTGCTGACTTGTATCTGCTGACTTATTAACTGATAGGTTGCCAGATGCCCAAGGAGGCTTGTCTGTTGCTCTTAGAGGCAACAGAAGTATTGACTTACTGTTTCCATAATAACAAGAATTTATCCTTTTAGGATGGCACTTTTCTGGTCAGAGACAGCTCTAAAAAAACAGTAACTAATCCATACGTCCTCATGGTATTGTACAAAGACAAAGTTTACAACATCCAGATCCGTTATCAGGAGGAAAGCCAAGTTTACTTGTTGGGAACAGGACTTCGAGGGAAAGAGGTAAGAACCTCCAGTTGAAAAATTCCCCTCCACCTCCTCCAGTTCTCTTTTTCTCGTTCTCTGCCTACTCACCTGCATGGGACCTTGGTGTCCATACTGTATGGCAGCCGCAGAGTTAAATTATCTTAGTGTAGTTCTTCACTTACTGGAAGGAAAAAAAATTTTTTTTTTCATTATCTACCGTATCCATAGGAGATGCCATAGGAGCACTTCCTATATTTTTTATTCCAAATAATCTGAAACCACTTAAATACCTTTTAAAATAAAAAAGACCAACATTTAAAAACTTTTTTAAAAATCCTGTTAGATGATGTTAAAAGCAAGTCCTTTCTATCATTTGCCATTGTGACGTAACTTTAAGATCCAGGGTATTGACAAATGAGGATTTTTTTTTAATTCTTTTTTTTTTTAAAGATTTATTTATGTATACAAGCTGGGGTACAGGCCAGAGACATGGGGCGGCGAGAGGGTTCACCAGAGACAGAGTGGGAAGCAGAACAGGCAGATCCAAGGAAATACACTGCTGAGGGGAGCGGTGGGCGAGGCAGGAGAGGTCTGCTGCGCCATGTGGGAATCTCCCTGGCCAGGCGTCGAACTCGCGTCGCCGCTGCTAACAGCTCCACAGCTCAGCGCTTAACCGCTGCACCACCAGGGAGGCCCAAATGAGGATATTTTTAATCCACACTTGAAAAGGTGAAAAAAAAAAAGAATTCTGGTGGTGAGTATTTAGTTATTTGGATACTTTTTTTTTTTTAACTGAAAATGGAGGTTTGCCCAGTGAAGGCTGTCCAATTGCCAAAAATGTTCCTCTGTTCTGCCAAGCTTTATCCTCATCGATTTTTGGGTGATAACCAGAACTGGTAATTTTAAAAATTGTTTTTTGCAAAGGAAGTTAACAGCTAAGTTGAACGCCCCAAATATATTCTTTAAGTTCAAATTTCCAGGAAGATAATCAACTAAATCAAACATTTCCAGACAAACAACTCACCTATTCACTCCCAATATTTTCTGTTTTGATACTGTAAATAAGTATAAAAACACATTGTGTTGATCAGATGTTTGAATCAATGTGGATAGAGCTGCATAGGTCCCTTAGCAGCAAAGATGTGTGCCCTCCAGGGTTTGTCTTGGTCTTGCCTCATGTGGAAACACCCAAGAACAAACCACTCACTGCAGCTGCCCTGGAGGGGCGCACCCAGTAAAGTAGTGTTGGGGGAAAGCATAATTCTCTCTGGGGTACCAAGGTGACTTTGGACCCAGGTCTAGAAGGATGGATGGGGTTTTCCTACAGCCATCATGGTAAGGTGATCCATGCAATATATGCAAAGACTTGGCTACAGAACCGTGGTGAATGTGGAGATGGCAGTGGGGGCATAGGAGAGAAATTATAAAGAAACTCATATGCCTGCTATAGATATCCCTTCAGACACCAGCGATGCTGGCTACCTCCTCATTCCTCCTTCCTCCTCACACTATTAGAGTGAAGTAGGAGTTCAGAAACCAAAACCAAAACACCAAGAGAACAATCAAAATTAGAATGTTTGGGTAACATTCAGACATAATTATACAACTATGTGTACATATGATTATATTTAAAGTTTCTGTTATATATATGAAATGTATATATATAAATTTATATATACTAAAATTCTAATTATTATATCCTATATCATATAATTATATACTAATATATAGTTAATAATATATATTCTTTTATCTGTGGATTATTGGATGATGGTTAGGAATTACATTTTCAATGTTCTACTGTAGAAATCATTAAAATGTTTGCCATATTTTATGTTTTTTCCCCCTCAACCCTCATAACTGAAGAGGTAGAATGTGTTATAGAGATAACAAAGGTGAAATACACGCACCTCATTCCAAGGTTGATTAATGTCCCTATTTTGAATCTTTCAGGACTTTTTGTCTGTGTCAGATATTATTGACTACTTCAGGAAAATGCCACTTCTGCTCATTGATGGGAAGAACCGAGGTTCCAGATACCAGTGCACGTTAACGTACTCTGCGGGCTGTCCCTAGCAAGTTAGTCAAGCGCACCGACCTTCTTCCTGCCTCTGTTGCCAGCATGGGAAGATTAGGCAACCTTAGTGAAGGAACAAACACTTAGAACTGATTCAAACACCTCAATGTCAACACAAGTTTTTGCCCTTTCACTTAAAAAAAAAAAGTGTTTGAAATGACTGTCAATATCCCATAATTTATTTATTCTTCTCAGTGTCTGTAAAGTGCATGAGTAATGACGTTCTCATTTGAGGTCTAGTTGTGCACTGTAATAATTCATTTTTAAATATGTGTGTTTTTGAATACCTATTTCAAAGTACAGCGGTTTAAACAACTATGGCAATAATTTGGAGCAAGTTTTAAAACACTGAAACAATAATCATTTTTGGTTCCATATAAAACTGATTTTTTTTTGTAGCCAAACCTTTGTCAGAAATAATCATCAGTTTTATATGTAACATTTTAAAATTACTAAAAACTCAGATTTTTAGTAATTTAAGAGGTTTCACATTTATTTCATTCTTTTTTATTTAGCAGTGTTTGCGGGGGGGGATTTTTGTGTACTTTTTTATGGAAAGATAAATGCATGTTTGGATAACTTCCTGGGATTAAAATTAATTTACCTTTTGCTTTACTTTTGGGTTCTGAAACAACTTCATTGACTTTGTTATTGGTTCATATTATTATATATTTGTTTTAAGGCAAATTTAATATAAATGTCAAAAGAAAACATTTTAAATTTAGAAATAAGGCTTTAGTGTCAAATATATATGGGTCATCACATCTAGACACCCACATCCCACCTCCGCCCCCCCACCCAACTCTAAAAGCATCCTCAAGTAATGTAGATATTACCAAAGTCTTCCTGGAAGATCAAAGAACAGCGCACATACATGGAAAAATTTGATCCGACTTTTCTATTAGATCACTTTCTCTCTCTTTTTATTATTTTACAAACTCCCTCACAATGCTCTTCTTCCTAATAAGACTTTATTTATAAATACTTCAAGCATTTCAGCTCTTTCCTTCAATTTCAATCTAGCTTAACCAAAGGGAATAGGCATTTAGCAGAACAAAACCTGGCATTCAGTTGTTCAAGTATTTCCCATTGAGACCTTTCTAGTTATTCCGCAACTCTTATTAACAAATTTTTTTGGCTTCTCTGCTTCATCTATAAGGTTTCTAAGTGGCAAAGATTATGCAACATCACCCTTTTTGACCAGCTAATAGACCATTAGAAGTGTTCTTGGAAGTCACTGGGTTAAGACTGACAATTTGCTGAGATAACAAGTATGTGGAGACTTCACCAATGATGATAGAAATGACAGTAATTTGAGAGGTCTTAAACTGAAAAAAAAAATCTCCATTAATTTACCTGTTTATTCAACAGCATGTTCAACAAGCATTTATTTAGTGTCTGTGTGTGTTAAACACTGATCTGGGTGCAGGGCAGGGGATAACAGACCTTACAAGTTCTGTTATGGAGTGAGCTGGCCTTGAGTTTTCCTCGTGGTATTCTATCCTTTATGCTCAAAAATATCTAAAATAAAGGACACAGTAGATTTCAAAGTCGACATTTGGTAATGAGTTATATTTACAAGGCAAACAAAGCTTATTATTTTAAGTCTCCTATGGTGGAAAGGGACAGAAGTTTTAGGATAAATGTATCTTAAAGCCAAAAGCTACTCACGGTTAGGATTGAAGTAGTGGTGAGCATCTGATGTTTTATGACTATAGTGTTCCTTCTCCCCTTCTTCAGACCTTGGCAACTCCATTCTTTTGGTGGGGCTGTTCCTCCTTTCCCATAGAACTGGCATATAACGCCAAGCTCCCCAATCACACTTGCTCAGCACTGAACATCTTAACCAAAGCTGGGCCAATCAGGGTCCTTCTCTGGAATGTTAGACAGATGGATGATTTTTTTGAGGGGGATCCCCAAAAAGTAACCCTATATAGCTATAGTGTTTTCTGCTATGTCCTACCCCTTCTATCTTCCATATGAAGAAAACCAGTCCATAAGAGAAGGGTATACAGTCAATCCACAGAAACAGAAATAAGACAGAGAGATGTGTGATGAATTAGTGGAGTCTCTGAAATCTATTCCAAGCTACCCAACTCAATGTTCAAGTGAACTTGAGCTGTTTTTGTCAGTGGCTACCAGGGGAGATCTGATGAATATAAACTCATACCATCCACTTCTAATTTAGTAGCTTTCTTTAAATCTGGGCTAAATCCAAACATGAGATAAAGAATAAGCAGTGCCTCAAGGCCAATTTTCTGTATCTTGTTGCCATTAGTGAAATTAATTAGCCATTCTTTCAAATATTCTAACAATAAAACAAACTTTAAGAATATGGAATTATTATTTATAATGTAATATTTTAACTTTATTTTTATTCTATTAAGTATACTAGTAAACGTAATACTCCCAGATATGTGTTAATTCAATGATAGTCAAATGCATAACAAACAAATAAGAAATCAGACAGAAAAAATGTTGGAAGCAAGGGCTACATCTGATATTCCAGACTCTTCTGAGAGGTTGTTGGTTCTTTCTGTTTCCTTTAAATCATCTGTCTTCATGGGTTGATTAAAATGTAGAGTGAGGTCACAAAGCAATAATTGGGAGAGCTCTGTATAAAACAAAATAATAGAAGATACTATATCGCAGCACATATATCATAGTCATATACTACTTTTGGCCATTTCCTAATTGTTAATGTAGTTTTCTTTTAAGTGATTGGAGATCAAACCATAATTGAGGTGTGCCCATTTTGACTTAAAGTCGTATTTATGTACTACAAAATAAGCATGAGAAAATTTTTCTAGAAGAGCTCTTTAGACCATCTTACCTGCTATGTGACTAAACTACAACTGATTTACACAAATTTGATTATCCATTCTTAAACTTATTTTTATCTGTTATACACACACACAGTATAGAGAATCAACTGGTCTTTAAGGAAGTTACAAAAAATAGCAGTTCCTCTCAGAGTCAACACTCTCAACTTTTTTTTAGCTCATTTTATTTTTGTTGCTTTTGTTATTGTTTTGTGAGTATATTTGAGTGTTTTTGTTTCAGGAGGTTTATATCCACCTCCGTATTTCTGACAAGTTTATTTTTTAATTTTAGATATTATCTGTTCCTCATTTTAGAAGATTAAGATAGAACTTACTTCACTTACACTCTATACTTGAGTACAATTTTTGATGGCTCAGCATATAATATTAAAAAAGTTTCTATATTTTTCACAGCTGAGCCTTATCAGATGACATATCACTTCCTGCAAAATACCACCCAATCACAATAATTGTTTCCTTTTTCCATTTTTTATCACAAATCTACCCCAAATTTCCTCTAGTTGGTTAATTCTTCTCAGTATAGCCAAATGCTACAGCTGTTATATTGTTCAAAGTCTCCCCAGTCTCGAGCCTTCTCATCTGCTCTAGTCTGGACTCCCTGCCCTCCTCTTGGAACTCCCCTCACCACTATCCTAGGGATTCCTGCCTTCCCCTAGGTGGGTTATTCTTTTTCTAGAATCTCATGTCTTCTAATTTTGGTCTACTCCCTTATTTTAGTGAATACAACCTCAGTAATTTCTAGAGGAGAAAACAATTATATGTCTCAAAATTTCTCTCTCCACATCAATGTTTAATAGATTGACTATAGAAATTTAGGTTGGAAATCGTGTTTCCTCAGATTTGCAAAGCCACTGCTGCATTTTCTTCTAGCTTCCAGTGACACTACTGAAAATGCTCATATGATTCTAAATCTTAACTGTGTGTTGTTGTTGTTG
The DNA here is from genome assembly GCA_004024925.1 of Scalopus aquaticus. NCBI lineage: Eukaryota > Metazoa > Chordata > Mammalia > Eulipotyphla > Talpidae > Scalopus > Scalopus aquaticus. The sequence continues at coordinate 40,590 of PVIJ01001440.1, read as the reverse complement.
TTTTAAGTTTAAAGATTTTGTTTCTTCTTCCAGTGTTCTCAACTTTCATAGTATTGTGTTTTGGTATGGATCTATGTTGTTTGTTGGTATGCTGTTCATTGTTTTGGGCTCTTTCATTGTGGATCCCAATCTGTCAGCTCTGGAAAATGTTCTCAGATTTCCCTAATTCCTCCCTGTCCACTGTTTATTTTTATAGCATCCTTATTTATTGGTTGTTGGGCATCCTTGATTGATCTCAGTTTTTCCCTTAAAATTTGTTCTCTCTTTTTTGCTCTACACTCTGAGGAATTTCCACATTTTATCTTTAAACCCTCTATACAGTTTCTGCATTGTACTTTTAATTTCCAGGAGTTCCCTTTTATTCACCACACATTCTTTTTTATAGTATCCTGTTCCTTTTTCATGGTTATAACATCTTCTCTTCTCTGGATACTGATAAATTAGTAAGAGTTTCATTTCCATTTTATTTCTATTGCTTCCTCATTGAATCAATTTACTGTTTTTGTCTCTGGTTTTCATTTTAGGAGCTTTCTTCAAATACCTGTCATACTATAATTGTCTGTTCATATTCAGACTGTGGTGCTAAAAATATAATTGGAAGTTCTGTGCCCATAGTAGTCTATATTATGGGGTGATCTGGGTAATATGTTGGGAGAACTGCTGAATTAGTATCTTTAGACATTTTCTCTTTGGCTGGCCAGATTCTTGAAAGACAAATCTGCTTGAGGTATAAGTCTGACTGCCAATGTTTTGTTGCCAGCAGGGAAAGAAAGCTGGAGTTCTTGTAATTCAATGTGTAAAATTCACATGAATACCCTTCTTTTCAGTGCAGTACTCTCTCCCTTGACTTGTGGCTAGTGGGTTTGGGCTAGAGATCTCATTTTACTCTCTCAAGGAATAAACCTTAAATCTTCTGTAAAAAAGAGAAACAGTTGCCCAGCTACGTAGAGGGGAGGAGACATTCTTGATGTCCTTCTTAATCAAACATTTAATCAATCTTCCTATTGTTAGCCCAGGTCTCATCCTCACTTCCCAATGACTCTGGTGCCACCAGGTACTGAGTCTTAGGGGCTGTTACTTGGCTTTATTCAGCCAGTTCATGGTTCTTATTTTTGGACTTCAACATTCTTACTTCTGTTTGCTTCCATCTACTTTTTATTTTGTTAACTCTTTTTGAAATTTATCTTGTGGATTTTTGTCTCTTTAAAATCACTTTATCAGGTCAGTGAGTGACTAATTGAGTGACTTTGGTAATGTTATGTCTCTATGTCACTGGTAATATTTCCTACATCATCGGGTTGTTGTGTAAAGCTAGTCCATTCATGAAAAACTCTTGGAAGAGTATATGGACTATGGTAAATGTTATAAGTGTTAACTGTTGACATTATTACTAGGGAAGGAAGTGGGGATAAGGAGTACTTGTTTATTCTTCCATTTTGCCAGTTTACTCTCCTAACTCTTGAGTGCCTTGTATCCAACTGCCTGATCCATAACATGGCTCTTCAGAAATAGGTCTATCATATTTATTATTTCTATCTTACTTCATGAAAGTCTAATTCCCAAATTGAGACTGTTAATCAAATTTGGGAGGAATCTAAAAACTCTATTTTTTTTAAATAAGTACAAGCATCCAGAACCAATTATTCATTTAGTAAACATTTTCTAAGAACCTATTATATCAAGGCATAGTGTTAAGTGCTAGGAATGCCCTTAAGAAGCTTACAGTTACGTAGGGATAGAAACAGTAAGTAAAAATGTGATTACTACATAATGTTACAGGTGAAATGAAAAGGCAAGCAATAAAAAAGTCTTGCATTATAAGTAACCTTTAATAGTGACTAGATTTGGTGGGGTGGAGGTAGGAATACAACAGTTGGAATTTTAGGACATGCATTTGTCATAACACAGATACAAAAAGAACAAATGTGTAGATGAGCAAATGGTCCCATAAGGCTGGGGCATATATACAAAATGGAGGGAAAAAAGAATGAGGTGAGAATCTGGACAAGTAAAACAAGGTCTGATCTCTCAAGAGTTCTTATAATTCATTCTAGAGGGTTTGGACTTTATCCCGAGGACAATGAGGATTTGTAGTAGATTTACATTTTAGAAAGATAATCCTAGCTATAGTGTTCAAATTGGTTTTAAGAGATGATGAAATAAGCTAAACAGATTTCTTTACATCAGATTTCTCAGAAACTTTAATATATACTGTGAATTTGTGAGAGAAATACATAGCATAAAGCACTCCCCGACTTATTTGATCAAAACATGAATTTCTTTTCATTACACATCATCTACTAGTACCCTTTGAGACAGCAGGGTTCACAGAATCAAAGTCTGGGAAATGTTGCCCTTGGGAAAACATGTAGGAGAAGCACAGTGAGCACACATCATTTGGTGCCTAACTAACAGCCACTCCCCTCTTCTTCTTGGTGGCACAACTTGATTTCATTTGAGGTGATCCTCTCCCCAGCTCCAACAGTAAGTCCTGATTGGTCCAAACCAATTTGGGCACTCCCATTCCCCTTGGCAGTGGCTGATACAGACATATGCATGTGGTGCAAATCTGGGCAACAAAAGGAAAGGGGAATGTGCTGAAGGGATCTGAGGAAAGGCTTATATAGAGACATAGGCATGACTTTGCACAGGCAAGTCTGCTGATAATGACCAAAAAGAGTGATACCGTGAACATAATAACAGAAAAATGGAAAGAACCTGGTACCCAATGAAATATTTAAAACTCTGAATTACTTTAAGTTTAGGGCTCCCTCCCCTGGATCTTCTTGTTATTTATTTTCCTTGTTGCATAAGTTGGTATTTTGTTGCTTATAAAGGCCTCATTATTGACACACAGTCTATCTTCAGATATCCAAGAGTTGTCCTAAGAATAAAAACTACACATTCAGTGTAGTTTTCATGCTTATAAATAGCACTGGTGGGTGAAGGAACAGAGGAACAGATTTCAACTAGTCTGTGAGGAAGAATTGTCTAAATTGAAATAGGGTGAATAGTAAAACAGGGAATTCCCCAACTAGGAAATGTTTGGTTAGGGATTCCTAGAAATATTTAATCATGAAAACTTGCCTCCAAAATAAAGTAAGGGCAGGTGACATGGGTGACCAAACATGATGACCTCTAAGGTGTCAACCTATGAATCTGTTTAAAATGAAGCACCATTAACAGAATCAAGCTTATAACTTTCAAGTTGGAAGGAGCTTATGAGCTTAGTAAGGATTAATGGGTAAAGACACTGAATTTTGCAGAATGTGACACCATTGAATTGCACATCGTATTGTTTGAACACCATTGTGTCGTGATGCCATTGTTTCTTGAAGGAAAGGAAAGGAAGTAAATTTAGAGATGTTAGACATCATAAGAATGTTAGTGTCAAGGATGGGAGTTTAAGTCTGCTAGGCTCCAGGTCAATGCTCAAATATAACTCATCTTTAGAGATTTAGTTTATATTACAGGGTAAACATTTCTTAAGAAATAGAGAAATCCTAGTTAATGGGCAAAATTTAGTTAACTCCAGCAGAAGCACAAATTGGCTCTACTATTTCTTTCATAGCAATGCCATGCAAATGTTTTAATTAGTGATTCTATATTTACCTTTCATCTTCTTCAACTCCAAAGAAATTGTGTTAATATTTTTAATCATGGCTTCCACATTTAGCTTATGGTCAGTGCCATCATTCTTAAACATCTGATTTTAAAAGAGAAACAAACAAAAAAAAGTGAGTGTGTAATTCAGAAGTATTTATGCATACTTTTAAAGTATTTATATTTTCAGTATTTCTTTTTTTTTTAATTGTTATTTATGTCTTTTACATTTTGTATTCCCCTTGGGCAGCCCACCACCAATTCACCCGTGATCCATCTCCATGGTCCCCTGTATTCTCCTCTCTATTTTCAGTATTTCTAAAAGGAAAATCTATCATCTCAGAACTGAAATAATTGTGAAATAGTTGTCTTTACAAATGGCTAGAATTCTAACCTGAAAAGGCATTAACTTGTCATGTTAACCTTTTTTCCAACTGAAAACATCTCCAACTGGAATATTCTTAGGATGAAATTTCTTCTTTAATCAAACCATATCTACGAGATGGGGCACAGACAATGAAAATACAGAAGTCCCTTTATTGGGAAACCGCCACATTTACAAACGACCTTTTATTTAACAATCATATAAGATCTTCTCTAATTTTATGTAAGTTTGTGTCTTTCTCTAACTTATTCTTAATTAACAAGGGCCATGTGATTGCTTTAAGTATATAGTAAAATTCAAAATTAAGATTTAGTTATAATTCATTGATACGAGAATGTCAAAATGGCCACTTCTATTTATTTGGGAGTTAGAACAACTGTAAACTGTACACATTTTAATTTTGGTTAAATGAAATGTACAAATCAACATACCATTCTATGTATTTTTATATTTAGCCAATTTGTCACATACAAATATACAGAGAGGTGGATCATTAGAAAGTAAATTAGCCACTCAAATATCTTTAAAATAACTTGAAAAATTAAACCATAATTAGCACACACCACCTGAGCAATGTGAAAGATGGGTAGTTGTTAACATAGGCCTTCTTGTCCAAAATAATGAAAACAAACTAACCTTGAAGTCAATTCCTGGCCTCTGCCTTTTCCTGAGTTGGGAGAAGTTATCCCACTTCTCTCACTTTAGAGCCACTGCAAAGAAAAACAAAAATATTGCTATCCAATGGGGAAAAAACAAACTTTGCATTCACTTTTAAGTCCCAAGTCACTAAAAGGGGAATGACATCAATCATAGTTGGACAGAGAAACCCAAGAGATTCAGGACTGGGGAGAAAGGAAAGACGAGATAAAAGTAAGGGGGTGGGTTGGGAGTGGTGGGATGAAAGAAATAAAACATGAGAAATGGCTATAAATTTTTTAAAAATGAAAAATGCTAAGAGGGAAGCAGAAACTAAAAGAGAAATGTCCCAGAAAGTTGATCTTCCCCACTCGGAGGTCAGGTTATCCAAGGACCTCAGTGCTAAAGGGTGGCTGGGTGAGTGCGGCCAGAGGCCAGAGCTGCCAGTAGACCCCACTGGGCCAGAGAGAAGTCAAGGCTGTCCCCGGTGCTCAGTCAGGCCATTCCTCAGAGAAAGGAGAAGCCTTGTCAACTGGAGGTGAGAAGCGAAGGCCAGGCTCTGAGGGGAACCAGGAATGGGAATGGTCAGAGACCAAAATCCGTTGAACTGGAGGTACTAATGCAACTAAAGCAGAAGCCCCCCGCAGAAGGTCAGGAGGCACAGCTCAGGCCCTTGCGCTGTGGAGCCATGATCCCTAAACAGCAGCTCCTCCTCTTCGGCCCAACCAACCCCCCTTTGTGAGGCGCCCTGGGTTTTCAGGGCCGCGATGGGCGGCCAGCTCGCCCAAAGGCCCCTCACAGAATCTGAAGGACCCTCGAAGTTTCCACAGCCCTCAAGCTCCCAAAGTTGACCAAGACGATGTGAACCCGGTCGGCCAACCAATAGCTCCACAAGCTAGGAGGCAGACGATGGGCTGAGAGAGCCTGGAAATAGCCAATCTTCCACTGCCCATACCAATTAGTATCCTTTAAAGCCAAATAACCTCGACCTGCCTAGCACGCTGATCCTGTCAGAACAGATTCTGGCAACTGTAGACCAAGAAGTTCCAACCACTAGTTGGAGCCAGCTGTTGGGAAGTGAGACCGGGCTTCCTGATTGGGCAACTTTTCCTCCCGGGGCATCCTGGGAGTTGTAGTCCCCGGTCATGCCCCGGCAGAAAAGATTCTGGGTTCCAGGATGGAAGTATAGCCCACGCCCCCAAGGGCAGAGAGGGGTGGAGGCAGGAAGGAGCTTCCTCCTGTGTGCCAGGCACCCTGCCAGGTGCTTTACAGTCCACATCTGCATTTAAAATTCACAGTACGGGAGTATGGTTAAGGCCAGGCTGGACTGAAACTGTTTGGGTTTGAATCCTATCCGAGCACCTGTTTAACTATAGTTAGCACCTTAATCAGAATCCAAACATCCCCATCTATCATTTGGAGATAATGATAACTGCCTTCTAGGTTTTTTTGTTTTTTTCTTTGAGAATTAAGCAAGATATTGTATCAAAGGGGTTTAGCAGATGTTAGCTATTATGATTCTTGTAAATTTTTACAGACGAGTAAAGTGTATAGATGAGCTGAGGGATGTAAACTGACTCTTGCCAAGAGAAGAAGCTGGGTTTCAATCCATCTTTGCTGGGTTCTAGAAAGAACCTCTGGCACTACAACCTTTGGGACTGACGCCAGGCCTTTTCCTGGTGCCCCTGGGGGGAATTGTCTCAGGCCAGGAGGAACACAGACCTCTAGCATCAGGTTCTATACAAGCTTTTGTTTTCTCTAACAAATGCCAGCCTCTTATACCTTCCTTTCCAATAACCCACAGCACACAATCTGTTGGTTACTTTATATCCAATTCCCTTCCATTTAACACTAGAATTTGTGTCTGATGCAAAGTTAGATAAGGAACTGTATAAGAGAACAGTCTCAGTCCTAATGGAAACTAACTACCTAATCTTGAGAAAGAGTAACTTCCTTTCTCTGTACCTGTTTGAGTCTTTGATTCCTTATGAGAGAGACAGGTTAGAACAATGTTCCCTAAATTTCACTCATTATAGGGCCACTGGTATGATTGTTTGCCCTGTGTACCCCTTATTTTACTACTACGTTCATATAATATTTTAAATTTATTTCCCTTTAAAATTTGAATCTAATTAAAAATCTTTATATCATTATATAAATGTAATAAAACAAAAATAGAAGGTAATAGGAAAAATAATGGCAAAGAAAGTAAGAGTATTTTTTAATCATCTAAATATTCTTGACTCCTCTTGCTATCATCCTGCAGCCTGCTCTTTGTTAAAATCACTTATTAAGTGGTAGAGAGTGTTAAAGATAGTCTAGCACAAATTGAGACTTTCTTCTTGATGTAATGGAGAAAGTGAAGGAGTTGAAAGAGGACTAACTCTCACTGTGTGTATCCTAGGAAAATAGCTTTTATATGCCAAGTGAGTCACATCCCGATATGTCCCACACTCTGTCAAACCTAGGATTATATGCTTCCCAGTAGCCTATCCCCTTCCAAGATGCTTCATTCTCAACGTGCTCTGTCTTTCAAAATTCTCCTCAGTCCTGGAGGGAATCTCTCTAAATTAACTACTACCCTACTCCTCAGTTTAGACAAGTCTCTCTACTAGCATTTTTTCTTTTTTGCTTAATGGTTTAACTATGGACCCTTGGTAGTGTCTACAGAGTCATGCATTTTATTATATCTGTTATGTTTGCTCTGAGCATCTTTCATTTAATTATCTTAGTGATGATGAAGCCAGTGTACCCTGTAATCTTTGAACCACCACAGGTTCTTGTCCCACAAAGCCGTAAAAAGGAATTTGCAGACATTTTAGATAAGTAAGCAGAGAAAAACAAACTTTATTTAAGAGAGTAAAGAAAAGTAAGAGAGTAAAGAAAAGTTTATTTAGAGGAAGAAAGTAAGGACTCCCAGGTACGCTGTACGTGGGAGGGGCAAGGAAGCCGCTGTGGGCCTGTGTCTAGGGGTATTTAAACCTTTTTGCTGTTGTTGTTCTAAAATCTCGTTGTTCTATTTTGTGACTGGCTCTTCTCCTAGTGGCTCTCTTCCTCCGAGCAGATGTGCCCATTTTCCCATCTCCTATCTTAGAGTTTTTCTTTTAAGGTCTGCCAACATTTACCATCCCGATTAAATTTTAACCTTGAAATTATCTGTTCCCATTAGCTTCCCTGGACCTCTGACCTCTTCTCTGGAGTATGTCTGGTTGGCATTTATTTTTTACTGCCCTTGTCTTTTGGAGTATACTTTAGTTAGCACCCAGAATTTACTGCCCTTATCTCTGTCTCTGAGGTCCCTACCTGACTGTCCCTGAAGCTGCCTAAATAACCCTAACTTTCCCTGGGACTCAGTGAGGAAGGGGGGAAAGGCACAGAAGGTCAGGGAGCAAACATTCCTTGACAGCATATCAATCCATTTTGTTAGGAGTTTTCATCTTCTGATCTCTCTCTGTGTGTCTCTCTGTCTCTGTCTCTTTTTCTCTTTCTGGTAGGTGTTATCACCCCAGTTATGTAGGAGAAGAAGCTTAGTGCCTGCTTTGGGACACACACACACAAACTTGATTCAGATCTCTGTGTGACTCTAGAACTTTCCTTTCTCTGTGTGAAATTGTCTTCTAGACCAGGCTGCCACCTCTTAAAGTAGTAAACAGGTAAACATCAGGGCTCTGTAATGTTTGGAGCTTCACAGATCATTGGCCTTAAACACTCATGTACTTCTGAACGTATAGGTCCACCAATATGGGAGGCAATATTTATATTCTGAATTAAGGACATTAACAAAGTAAAATAAAAATAACCACCATTGCTGTTTTATAAATGCAAAGGAAGGAAGGAAAAGAAGGAAGAGGATAATATTTTCAGAATAAGACCAGTTTAACAAAAATCTTACTAGATGTGTCCCTTATATTGATGTAGACTAGTGATAACTTCACCTCAGACCTGCGTGATTCTAGATACATTTAGAAACTCCCCATAGATAACAGCAACAGACAAAAAGATAAGTATGGTAAAAATCATAGGCAGTTAAGATGACACTTAGATTGAAAATCAAATGAGGATGGGGCCTGGGGCTGGGGCGCGGGGGAGGTGCTCATCATCCCAAGCACACTGAGCCCATACACAGGTCCAACAAGAGCTTTTTTTTTTTTGGGGGGGGGGGGAAGTAAAGGGGCTGCCACAGCTCAAATACCTGCAAGATAAGGACCGCATTTACGAGACTTTTGTTAAAATGTAAAGACCTTCCATTCATCCAGAGTACTTGATTACTTCTTATGAGCTAAATGAAACTGTTGTAATTTGGGAAAGATTATTATTGAGTCATGAAACTTTTTCAAAAACGAAGAATCAGCTTTCTTTTTCTTTTAAATCCATGTTGTAAGGGGAAAACAGAGATCTGAGTTCAGAAAAACACAGATTGTAATAGTGTATGTCTTGGACTAACGAGCACTACTCATTGTAATGCTTTTCCACCTATAGATTCTGTCCTTTTCTTTTCCTAAAAAAGTAAATAAATACAAATTTAAAAACATGTTCTGTTCCTTAAACCTTGAGTTTGTTATAGATGAGACCCTTAAAAAAAAAACAACACCTATCTTCTTTAATACGTTTGCAAATACAGTGCTCTACAGGTTGCAGTTGTTGATTCCAATGTTAATCAAATAAAGGAGATTTAAGAGCTGCTAAATTTTCCCATAAAAGGAGAAGCTGTTACAAAACAAGGTGATTAAGCATTTTATGGAGCTGGTGTGAGTGCCTCAGTTAGTTTTATTACAAATTCTAGACATCAAGGCTTCCTTTCCAGGAAAATATGTTTAGTCGATGATCTTACTTCTTTTGCTTGTTCTCAGTTCTCCTCTTTGCACACGCTCTCTCTGCTCATTAACCAAAAATGCAAGTCTCTGGTCCTAAGGACTGGCTTTTTGCTAGAGTATCACCCTTGCTTTGTACAACTCCATTGTGCATGCATTTAGAATGTACTGATCACATACTTGGATCAGCACATAAGAAGCATGACCAGGAACTGCCTCAGAATGTCCAGTGCTTTCCCCAGAGCCCATCACTGAAAGGAAGCAAGAAGGCACCTGGCTTCCGCCTGTGTGATCTGAAGTCAGACTTTCCTGCCACAAGTCAGACTTTCCTGCCACTGTCTTTTTATCAAGCAGCCCGCTGTTACCTTGGACAATGTTACTTTTTCTCAGAAAGAAAAACATCTGAACTATAGAAAGATGTTATGAAGGGCAACATATTACTTGCTGCATCAACTAAAGTGTTTTCACTTGTAAATTAAGAAATTACACAAAAGAAGGAACTCCTGTCATTTGCAACAGTGTGGAAGAAACCTGAAGCATCAGGCTCAGTGAAATAAGTCAGGTAGTGAAAGACTACTATGATTTCAATATATGTGGACACTGAAAGGGTTGAACTCATAAAAAAGGGGAATAAAATGGTGGCCGTCAGGGGCTGAGTGGTGGGAGAAATGGGGTGATGCTAGTTCAGAGTTACCAACTTTCACTTATAAAATGAATAAGTTCCAGTCATTTATGTTACAACATGGTGACTGTAGGTAAAAAATACTGTACACCTGAAGTGGCTGTGAGAATAAAGGTTAATGTTCTCACCATAACAACAACAAAAAATAGTAATTCCATGAGGTGAAGGTTGTATTAACTAACCTTATTGTGATATACTTTCACAACATGCATATCTATACAATTACATTACATTTAGATTGCATTATCTACCTTAAACTCGTGCTGTGTTATTGTCAAATGCATGTCAATAAAACTGAAGGTGGCCAGAAATTATAGTTCAATATTTCCCTCTGAAACTACCCTAATAGAATTGCCAGATAAAATATAGGCCACCTACTTAGATTTGAATTTCAGGTAAGCAACATTTTTTATTTTTTAGTGTGTGTCCTAAATATATGGCACAAATTTACATTAAAATTTTTTTTTTTCATTTACCTAAGGTTCAAATCCAAACTGGGAATCTGGTTTTTTATTTGCTAAATCTGGCAACTCTATGCCCCAAACACTTCAAGCATGAAAAAGAAAAGCACAGTCTGTCTGAAAGCTTATAAATTTAGTAGGTATAGAGTCAAGAGAATATTGAGGCTTTCCAAGTGGATGTCCAAAATAATAAAATACGTACACTTACTGTTCCAGCATTTGGCTCCCTTCTTCCTTCAGCATTCCTGTAATGCAAGAAAGAGAAAGCAGATGGACCAAAGCTGAAAATACTCAACATGGTGCTGTTTCTGACAGTTGCTTGCTATCCTTGTTTGTCTGAAAATTCTTGTGCTCCGCTTTTTAGAAAATGCCTTCATCTAGCAAGGGAAATCCATGACACAAGTTATGTCTATTTCCAGAGATCCACCAATCAGAAAAACCTTCTCAGTTCTAAAATAAAATATGTTTCTAATTCTATCATGTTGGCCCTCCATCCCCCCAGCCCTACTTGCCCTGTTTATTAAAGACATAGATCCTGATCAGATGTTTGCCCCTCTAGGCATTGCCCATCCCCCCTCACTCCCATGTCTCACCCTCATCAGCCAGCCAAGCAGTGAAAGATGAGCATGTTTATGAAAAAAAAAAAATTATGTTCATGAAGTCAGTTACAATAGAATATAAGTGTGTACTCACCATTTTTAATGAAAAAAAGTATATGTGCATAAAAGCAAGTTTGAAGAATATATACCCAAATATTAAAATTATCATCTCAGGTGAGATTTATGGCTGATGTCATATCTTCATATTTATTTATTTAGCTTAGTTATAACTTTAGTCCCAACCCTCTTCTCTGTATTTCAAATTCTCCAAGGTATTTCTCAGCACGCTGCCACGTCAATCAATTTAAAGCAGAGTTTCTTAAGTTTTACAGTGAACAACTATTCCTCAGGGAGCTTGTGAAAATGCAGATTCTGTGACCCACACCAAAGATCTATTTAGTCAACCAAATGTGGGACTCCCTGAATCTGCATTTTAAATCCCCTTCCAGGAGGGCTGTGAACCATGCTTTGAGAAAATACTGACTTGCAACTTCATTGGGCATCTTCTCTAAATCTCACCATTGAGCAGAATTGAAATTTATTTTGGCTATTAATGCCAGGATTCAGTATTTTTTTCAAAATGTGTATAATTTTCATATATTAACCAGGTCCGTTTAATTAGAGAAGAATGTGGGGTGGAAACCGCTTTCCCCCAACAGAGACTCACAATGCTGGGTTCTCAGAGGAGGGAAGAGGGTGATGGACATACACTTCAGGCTCTTCCTAATTTAAGTCTTTATTTCTTCTGTTTCCCAGTGCTTTTCTTTGTTTGCTTCCAGTTTCATTTGCCATCAAAATGGAAAGTACAGTGCTAAGGACTGAGATTTAAAAAATACTTACATTTTTATGCATAACTTTTTGTACTAAAGCTACCTCTGCTGCCATTCCCCTGGGCTGGGCAACCACCATCTGTGCAGCTTGCAGTAGTGTCTTACAGGCTGTGTTCTTATCCCCAAAGAACCGCTCTACACACAAGAGCAGGATGAGGTTTTTAAAATGTAAATTGACATTCAAGTCATTCTCCTACTTCAGATCCTCCAGGGGTTTCCTGCAGTCCTTGAAAGAAACACTCAACTCCTGACCCTGGCCAGCAAGGTTCTGCCTTCAGTCTTATCTTTCCACTCTTCTCTCAGTCCTAGCCCTTGCAACCATTGTTTTTCACCTGTTTCCTTCTGATGCTCCCTTCATGCTGATGGAGGGTTTTGGCCATTTAGGGTTTGCAGAGGCCATCTTTAATATCATCCCTTTCTCTGTCCCAAACCCTTGTTTCCATATATTAGTTGATATGATTTGTCATTTGTTTACCTTTTGGTTTCTTTTAAGTCTGTCTCTCTGTATGATATGCCTCTTGGAAGGGCAGGGAGCTATGGTCTTGTTCATCTTTTATCCATGTATTGTTGCCTAGCACCACCCCCTGGAGAAATACTAAGTTCTCTATAGATCCTTGTTCTGACTGAACTGTCTGAATGACTGAATGAATAATTGACCTGCTAAGGGGGTGTGCTGGGTGGGGGCAGGGGGAGACTTACCAAGGTGTGAGCAGCACCTGCCACTCTGCTGGACTTTCAGAAAAACTCTGAGAGAACAGACATCACACCTGGGTGGCTGCTAAGCCCTCTTTCTGAAGCAAGACCAGCCCTCATGGATTCAGGAGAACCAGCCTGATCCCCAGCTGTCGAAATACCAGGTGTGCCTCCTTCCTCCTGCCTGCTTCTTCATTCTGGCACACAGACTGAAGATCCAAGAGAGCAATGGAGAACACACTTTTGACTCTTCCAAAGCGAACAACATGCCTGAGCACATCAAAGTAGCCTTGTGTGGTACGGGGAGGATTATGAAACTCTGATCTCTGATAAAACAGCTATCTTGCCTTGGCTTATGATTTGAATAAAAATCAAATGACTTAGGATCTGTCCAAAATGAAGGATGTTTTAATATTTTGTGTGTAAAAACACTGGTATTTTACTTCTTTTTTATTAAACAGATTTTATTATTTTTCAGAATCTTGTCAGCATAATCATTTTATGGGTGGATGAAATATTCAACCGTGCCGCTACGGGAGTTCTTTCACAGCAATTACCTTGTGGCACTTTTGCTGTAATTAGGTTTTCATGGAGGCTTTTTCCCGGGTCTGCGTAATAAATGAAATATGACCAGAATTTAAATTTGTCAATTACAAGCAAGCAGAGTGCGTAAACATACAACTGAGCGGTGAATTCCAAACCACGGGCTGTTCCTGGGGGGTAGGCGCTCTGAAAATTAAAATGGAAATAAAACTACTGGCTGGCAAGCAAAAAGTGGCCCCCAAAGATAGCAAATCTCCCCTAACACTCATGCATGATTCTACCCAACAGTGCTAGCTCTTGATTACAAATTCTTCAGTGTGAAATTGACAAATCAAGGAGTTAGTTGAGGATTTGTGTTAAAGCAATCTAAAACAGGCTCTGATCTCCTGTCCTATGAATTCCTATGTTCCTTGAAGTCAGATCAAAGGGGTTTGGACGTGACCAGCAGGAGCCCCACGGCTTTCTGCAGCCTGGGACCAGGTGGGTGTCTCCCTGTGCAGCCAGCTAGCACCAGGATAGATTTAGGGACACGGTCAGAAGTCTCTTAGCAGCTGCTGTGCTCACTGACCTAACTTCAATAATTTCTCCTGTGGGGCCCCCTGCTGACCATCTTTTGTAGAGGGGGACATTTTCGCCCTGCTCATTGTGGAGGATGCTGACAAAATCATGTTTCGTTAAAACAACCACAAAGCAAAGGCAAATATTTTGAATATTCATGGAGAAGAAGTCACAGGCAAGAAACAAAGGAACTCACAGTTTGTAAACTGAGTACCACGCATGAATCCATGCAACAAATCTTTTTTTTTTTAAGATTTATTTATTTATGCATACAAGCTGGGATGCAGGCCAGAGGTGTGGGGTGGTAAGAGGATTCACCAGAGACAGAGTGGGGAGCAGAACAGGCAGATCGAGGGAAATACACTGCTGAGGGGAGCAGCGGGCTAGGCAGGAGAAGTCTGTCGCGCCATGTGGGAATCTGCCTGGCGGGGCATCGAACTCGCATCACAGCTACCAACAGCTCCACAGCGCAGCGCTTAAGCACTGCGCCACCAGGGAGGCCCTGTAACAAATCTTTTTTGAGAAACGTTTCCACTTCAGGTAACAAGTTATAGGCATATTGTGGTGAACCATGGATTTCATGGTCTGGTAGAGGAAACAGATGAAGTATACAAATTAAAAAAAAATTCATATTAAGTGACACTTGAATTGGACATAGTCCAGGAAGAAGACATATTTAGCCTAGGGCGGCAGCTTTCAAGGAGGGTGTCCCTGAAAGGGGCATTTGGACTGAGAACAGGAGAGAAGAGCATTCCAGGCAGAAGGAACAGCACTTTCAAGGGCCCTGTGTCTGGGACAGAGGGGAGGGCTTGAAAGAACATCTGGCAAGGCTGGAGCTCAGGGAGTGAGGAGGTGCAAAGTGCAAGTGGAGGCAGGATAAGAAGGCAGGAGCCACACCACACCAGGACTGTGCAGGCTGTAAGGGGGATTGTGGTCTCTCCTGACACCTGTGGGAAGCCACCAAGAGCTCTTAAGCAGGTGGAAGAAGGGAATGGTGGTGGCTGACATTGTCATATCTATGGTTTGGACAGATGACCCTGTCTTCATGATGGTGAATAGATTGAAAGAGGCAAAGAATAGATACAGGAAGTTAACTAGTTAACTAGAGTCCAGGGCAGTGATTTATGAGAAAGATGGACTTCTTTAAAATGGTGGCAGAAGAGATGGATATGAGATCAGGGAGTGTGTAGGTGATGGAGTTGTGAGAGGGTGGTCCTCAGGAAAGTGGAATGTCCCAGCTTCCCTGTTCCACCCAAGGGAGGGTGGAGCTGAGCAGGAGAGATAAGAAGCTGGAACAGGAGAGAGAAAAAAAGGAAGAAGGAAAGAAGCAGGATGGAGGCCAGAAGAGGCACGAGGAGCAGAGAGACATGTGAAGAAGCTGCACTGGCCTGGACTGTTTGAAACAGATATGGTGAGAGACCTGTGGGGAGGTGACAATGGCAACGTTGATCTGGATTTTGATTTTGTTCTTTTCCTCCCAGAATTGTCTGGCTGTTTCTTACCCTTTTCTATGGGTCCCTGCCAAAAGGTGTTTTAGACGTATAGCAGGCTTTTGGGCCTTGCTTTGGGCCAATCCCATTTGGGTGAACTTTTGCCTATGAGGTGATGGTAACTTCGGGTGCTTAGTTTAGAAACTATATTCTTTGTCTTTTCTGTATTATACACTAATTATATTAAAGTTTCTTTTCACTAAAGGTCTTATATGTTTTGTTTTGATGAGGTGGATGGCAGAACCTATTTAGATTGGGCAGGTTTGGGGGTTCTGGGGTGCCCCTCTCCCTGCCCTGTAACAGAGTCACATGGACTCGGTGATACATGGTAATGGAAGGATGGGGATGTTACACTATTTTACATTATCTTACCTAATTATTAGATCCCTTTTAGCATTACCCCCATTTTATGGATAAAGAAATTGAGGCTTAAGGTGGCTTTATGTTGGATTTAACCTTATTCCGCTGGGTATCTGCTGGAAACTGTATCTACCACTCCCTGTAGTGTCCCTGTTGTACAGGGGTGTTATTTAGTAACTCATTTTGATACAGGACTGCTGGTCTATCTTGGGTCCTTTGGCCTATAAGAGGGAACAGAGTTTGAGAAGAAGGAAAGTAGTTTAATTTGTCTACAAGTTGAGGAAGGCAGCAGACTCATGCTTGAAAGCCAACCATCCTGCTTTTCCGCAGAGAGCAGTGGTATTTATTCAGTTACTAGGGAGCAGACGGGGAGGAGAGCTAGGTCCAGCATGTCCAGCCTTGGGACACAGCATCTGGTGATTCTGTTTGATGCCCGCTTGCTTTCGCCATCATCTAGTGGTCAGCAATTCTGATGTTATCTTTGTAGCAAAGCTCTTTTCCTTTGGAATATAAGAAAGTAGGGTTTGTTGAGCCTAGAGGGAAAATAGAGGAAATGGGGAGTGTATCTGGTGGGACAGAGAGAGATATATATTTTGTTGCTGGGTCAATGTCTTCTGTATTCTCTCAATGTGCTCCCTACAATAAGATCACTCCCAAATATTTGCTTTTTTTCATAGTTTTTCTCTCCTGCTAGACTGTGAGCAGTTCAGGCCTTATTTGTCTCTGTATTGTTGTTTTATTCCAGTACCAGGCTCAGAAGGGAAACTAGGGAGCATTTGTTGAATGAATGAGATTTTCACCAGTCTCCTACAGAAGAGAGTTGGTTGGAAGGCAGAGTGTGTGTGAAACAACATTGTCACTGAGTTAATTCTCTTTTGCACAAGGACCAAAGCTTTGGAGGTTTAGCTGGAATGCTCAAAAAATAACTTTCAAGAAGGAACTAGAAGTTTCTTGTAGCCTAGTGTGGTTAAAAGAGCTCAGCCTCTGGAATCATGTGGCTCTGAATTGAAATCCTAGCTCCTCAGGTTACCTTCTCTGAGTCTTCAGTGTCATAAGTGGAAAACGAGGATAATTTAAGTATTTAATTAATACTCAAATACTATACTCAGTACTATTGTGAAGATTGCATTTGGTCATCTCTGCAAAGTAGTGTACTTGGCCCATTAAAATAGAAATTCTTTTTTAGAAAAGAAGAGTAAGAGTTTCACAGCTAGCCAATCAAATGAATGGGGCTGGGTATTTCCACTTGGTCTCAAAGTTCCCATCATTTATTGACTCTTCTTTCTGTGGTTTATTCTGGAATGAGGAAAGAGGAATTTGGCTCTCTGGGGGCCCCTGACAAGTGATTGATGTCCCCTAAGGCAGCTTTCAACAGAGAACTCTTTTATATTATTATTATTATTCTTTGTGATTTACAGTGTATGTTGCACAAGCCTCGGGCACGATCATAGAGCAAGAATTGAATTAATAAATTAGATCTGTTTCTTGTTTAATTCATGACTCTAACAAAATTAAAAATGGAGACAGGTAGGAGAGCCTAAGTAAACAGCATCCTAAAACCTGGATGCTGGGGAACTTGGGGCTGCTGACAGAACAGAACACTATGTAGTCAGAACTGCAGCTGAAGCCAGACAGATGTATCCAGATGGAGCAAAGGAGTCTGAATCTACTGCAGAAAGCAACAAATCCTTCTAGTCTCAACAAGCTTATTTTAAGGAGGCCAAAACTCTGGGGATCATATGTGCATGGGTTCAAATCCTGTTTGTGTGGCTTATTTCTACAAACTGAGCAAATGACTCCAGATCACACAGCTAGGTATGCACAGGACTAGGTTCAGATGCAAATCTGAACCCAAGCCTGTGGTTTTATCCAATGTAGGAGAGGAAAAATAATTTCCCCTCTACCTTTCTATGTTCTTGCTTGAGCCCCCTGGTAATAAAAGTCAGATTAACAAGTGAACAACAGAAGTTTATTAACTTGTATACCTTATATTTTATGGGAGATATGCTGAGAAACTGAATAACTCCCAAGCCACCAACTTAAGTACATAGCTAAACTCTATGAACACAGTGTAAAATGTTCTGGGAATAACCCTTTGCCGTTCTAGCAGACAAGAGAGCAAAGCATCTATTGGAATTCTATGATTGGAATTCTATGAAATAGCTATGCAAAATCTGCTTCCTGCTGGTAAAATCAGCCTTTTCAACCCCAATAATTGTTACAGGGCAGACCTGATATAAAATGGGGTGCCTGTCTGTGGGTTCTCACACATGTGCTTGAAAGGAACTTGTAAGACTCAACTGCAGACACACACAATAAAATTAATAATAATGAAAAAGGTTTATTTACAAAGAAGGGAAGGGAAAAAGATAAAGAATAAATTGGTGAATGAGTCCTACCAGTTCTGCTGAGCTGGAATCTCAATGGCACACTCCAGAAAACTGGCAATCCACAACCATGAGCAAATCCCCCCCCCCTCCCCAAAGCTCACATGTCTGGTTTTTAAATACCAAAAAGCTTAACTCCACCCTCAGTCCTCAGCATCCTTACTTAGGTGATGATGGCATTATGGGATTCGTAGTCCTAGGTGTCTTGAGATGGGGGAGGGGTCCCGGGACACTCCCCTCTCCTGAGGACCACCCTCTTACATAATGACCAAGGACCTAGATAAAGAAAGTTTGTACAATGAGCCTCTGCATCTCCACAGTGTGATCTTTAGAAAGGAAGAAATTAAACTCCAATATTGCCTTCCCTTATACATAGGCAGCATCAGCATATGTTTAGATCAAAATAACTTAGAACCTGAAGTGCCCACCTCATCAGGAA
This sequence comes from Scalopus aquaticus, assembly GCA_004024925.1. Classification (NCBI taxonomy): domain Eukaryota; kingdom Metazoa; phylum Chordata; class Mammalia; order Eulipotyphla; family Talpidae; genus Scalopus; species Scalopus aquaticus. The sequence goes on along the minus strand of PVIJ01001440.1, from coordinate 22,113 downwards.
TAATTACATTTTTAATGTCAGTGACTCACTGTTCTTGTAACAGGGTGGTCCCCGGGAAAAAGTGCATGTTCCAGGTTCTCTGCCCCACCCAAGGGAGGGTGGAGCTGAGCAGGAGAGATAAGAAGCTGGAGAAGAAGAGAGAAAGGAGGGAAAAAAGAAGCAGGATGGGGAGTCAGAAGAGGAACAAGGAGCAGAGAGACATGTAAAGAAGCTGTATTGGCCTGGACTGTTTGAAACAGATGTGGGTGAGAGACCCGTGGGAAGGTGACAATGGCAACGTTGATCTGGATTTTGATTTTGTTCTTTTCCTCCCAAAAATTGTCTGGCTGTTTCAGACCCTTTTCTATGGGTCCCTACTAAAAGAAGCTTTAGACTTGTGGCAGACTTTTGGGCCTTGCTTTGGGCCAATCCCGTTTGGGTAACTTTGGGTGTTTAATTTAGAAACTATATTCTTTGTCTTTTCTGTTTTATACACTAATTATATTAAAGTTTCTTTTCACTAAAGGTCTTGTATGTTTTGTTTTGATGCGGCGAATGGTAGAACCTAATTAGAATGGGCAGGTTTGTAGGTTCTGGGCGCCCCTCTCCCTGCCCTGTAACATTCTTACCAATAAAAACTGAATTCAAACCTGTGATCATTGGAACAGTTCTCAGAATAAAATCTGTCCGTCCACTGCTTCCACTTTATCTAATTAACTCTTAGTCTAACTACCAATGAGACTTTCATTCTAATTAACAAGGCAAAAGAAAGATGTTAGGAAAAGATGAGAGGCTACTTATGGGAGGTTGCCAGGAAAAGCATGATAAACAAGGATCAGGTTTGCTTGGCAGACTGAAGTTGGTACCTTCTTTACTGAAGAGTTTCTATTGGTTCAGAATTATCCTTTTCTTGTTGGTAAAGGAAAGAGACAGAGGGAAGCTTCCTGCCTGCCCGTGACCTGTACCATGGCGGGTCTTCTCTTCAATGACCTCCCTCAGCAGAGGCCCTCTCCTCAGGGCTGCCTGCCTGCAACCACACAGGCCTCTCTCTTAGCAAACCTGCCCCTTTTGGGGCAGCTCTTCCTGCCCACTTGTGTCTGTGCAAATGTTCTTTACTTTCCTACCCCTTTTCCTAATAAACCTGTTTAAGCATATTTACGTCCTTGTGGTGTGGAGAAACACGCCGTGTGCAGCCAAAGGGGAGCTCTGGTGAAACCTTTCCCAGTGTGAACCCAAGGACACCGCTCTCAAACCCATAAACTCCAAAAAACGACACCAGTGGGATTCTTTGACTTCATCTCAAGGACCACAAGATTCAAATTCTCTCTGTTACAGGGCAGGGAAAGGGATACCCCAGAGCCCCCAAACCTGCCCAATCTAAATAGATTCTGCCATCCACTGCATCAAAACAAAACATATAAGACCTTAAGTGGAAAAGAAACTTTAATACAATTAGTGTAATAATACAGAAAAGACAAAGAATATAGTTTCTAAACTAAGCACCGAAAGTTATCCATCTCCTCCAAACCAAAGTTGCCCACCACCTTGGGTGGGCAAAAGTCCACCCAAATGGGATTGGCCCAAAGCAAGGCCGGAAAGCCTGCCATGAGTTTACAACACCTTTTGGCAGGGGCCCACAGAAAAGGGTCAGAAACAGTCAGACAAATCTGTGAGGAAAAGAGCAAAATCAAAATCCAGATCAACGTTGCCATTGTCACCTCCCCACGGGTCTCTCGCCCACATCTGTCTCAATCAGTCCAGGCCAGTGCAGCTTCTTCACATGTCTCTGTGTTCCTTGTGCTTCTGGATCTCCAACCTGCTTCCTTCCTTCTCCCCTTTTTTTTTTCTCTCCTTCTCCAGCTTCTTATCTCTCCTGCTCAGCTCCACCCTCCCTTGGGTGGGGCAGGGAACCTGGGACACTCCCCTTTCCTGAGGACCACCCTCTTACAGTACCCTCTTTTAATTTTCATTCCAAAATATCTATGGTGGCACAGATTACAGTTTGTAGTCCTAGGAGACAGTCTTTTTTTTTTGCAGGGTTTATCAGTGCACGTCAACAGAAAAAGAAAAAAAAAAAACCTTCTGGAGGCATTAGCTAAAACAACAGCAAATATATACCAAAATTACAAAAAAAAAATTTTTTTTATAAACTGATTCAACTTTTCTAAAAACAAGTTCTTTCCACCTTGTTATTGATTTTATCCAATAGGACAGCAAAAATGCTTGTAACTGAACCTATTGTTAGACCATTTTACCTATTTTTGCACAAAATCACATGGCAGCAATTTCAGCTGGCTTTGTTGGAGTACTCCATGTAAGATCAGAGCGAACTCTTCACATCCAGTCTGTGCAGGCTTCAGGAACAAAGTCAGTCTCACCAGACTGCACCAGGGGTTCCTCTTCTTGAGGTTACCAGGGCCTTTTCTTTTTCTGGGTTGTCCAGTCCTGCCAATGGAGGCAAGCTTCCTCACCTCCTTTGGAGGTCTCTGGAACTCTACAAACAAAGCAGTAGGTTTTCCTCTTCTTGGTCCAGCTTCTTATCTCTCCTGCTCAGCTCCACCCTCCCTTGGGTGGGGCAGGGGACTTGGAACACTCCCCTTTTCTTGCGGACCACCCTCTTACATCTCCAGCAGTATGTCATCTGGCCACATGTTACTCATTAACTTCTGGGGTGCTAGCTAAACTAAACTAAAGCCAGTGCAGGCCAGGACACCATAGTGTTATAAAGCCCTTATTGTCATTCTGTTACAGGGCAGGGAGAGGGGCGCCCCAGAACCCCCCAACCTGCCCATTCTAAATAGGTTCTGCCATCCGCAGCATCAAGACAAAACATATAGGACCTTAAGTGGAAAAGAAACTTTAATACAATTAGTGTAATAATACAGAAAAGACAAAGAATATAGTTTCTAAACTAAGCACCCAAAGTTACCTATCACCTCGTGGACAAAAGTCCACCCAAATGGGATTGGCCCAAAACAAGGTCCGAAATCCCGTCACAAGTCTAAAACACCTTTTAGCAAGGACCCATAGAAAAGGGTCAGAAACAGCCAGAAATTTCTGGGAGGAAAAGAACAAAATCAAAATCCAGATCAACGTTGCCATTGTCACCTCCCTACGGGTCTCTCACCCACCTCTGTCTCAATCAATCCAGGCCAGTACAGCTTCCTCACATGTCTCTTTGCTCCTAGTGCCTCTTCTGGCCTCCATCCTGCTTCTTTCCTTCTTCCTTTTTTTCTCTCTCCTGTTCCAGCTTCTTATCTCTCCTGCTCAGCTCCACCCTCCCTTGGGTGGGGCAGGGAACCTGGGACACTCCCCTTTCCTGAGGACCACCCTCTTAGAATTCCTTCCCAAGGCCACACCCACCCTCTTTGGGAGCATAACACCTTCTTCTATTTTGATCCCCGAACTGGCAAACATTTCCAAACTTTTGTCTTATCATATTTGATTTATTATTTTTGACATATCTTTTTCCTAGTTAAAAAAATCAAAATTATCATGAAAGTGATGTCGTTTTTGGAGTCGATAAGTTTGAGAGTGGGGTCCTTGGGTTCACCCTGGGAAAAGTTTCACCAAAGCTCCCCTTCGGCAGCATGCAGTGAGTTTCTCCACGAAACAGAGACTTAGGTATACTTAAAGAACAAGTTTATTAGGGAAAGGGACAGAGAAGTAAAGGACGCTTGCACAGGCACAAGCGGGCAGGAAGAGCTGCCCCTTTGAAGGGGCAGGTTTGCTAAGAGAGAGGCCTGCATGGTGCAGGTCATGGGCAGGCAGGCAGGCCACTGCCCTGCAGAGGGACAGAATTGGTGAAGGAAAGCACCTGCATAGGCAGAGGTGGGCAGAGAGTTGGCTGCCCCGCATTCTTGCAGGGATGGCACTGATATAGCCCTCTTTCAGTTGGGAGGGGCTCATCTTGGAGGATGGCTCCTTGTTGCTGATCCTGAACAACTCAACTAGAATGTGAAAGTGTAGGTGGTCCTCAAGAAAAGGGGAGTGTTCCTGGTTCCCTGCCCCACCCAAGGAGGGTGCAGCTGAGCAGGAGAGATAAGAAGCTGGAACATGAGAGAGAAAAAAAGGAAGAAGAAAAGAAGCAGGATGGAGGCCAGAAGAGGTACAAGGAGCAGAGAGACATGTGAAGAAGCTGCACTGGCCTGGACTGTTTGAAACAGATGTGTGTGAGAGACCCGTGGGGAGGTGACAATGGCAACGTTGAACTGGATTTTGATTTTGCTCTTTTTCTCACAGACTTGTCTTGTAACAGGGTGGTCCCCAGGAAGAAGGGTGTGTCCCAGGTTCCCTGTCCCACCCAAGGTAGAAATGAGCAGGATATACGAAGCTGGAGAAGAGAGACAGGACACACATAGAGGAGGAGACATACACGGAGGAGACAGATCACACAGACAGAAGACAGGAGGAGACAGAAGAAGGATGGAGAGCCAGAAGAGGCCCAAGGAGCAGAGAGACTCGTAAAGAAGCTGCACTGGCCTGGACTGATTGAAAGAGATGTGGGTGAGAGGCCTGTGGGGAAGTTAATGATGGCTATGCTGATTTTGGTTTTGATTTTGTTCTGTTCCTCTCAGAATTGTCTGACTGTTTCTGACCCTTTTGTACGGGTCCCTGCTGAAAGGTATTTTGGTTCCTCCCAGAATTGTCTGGCTGTTTCTGACCCTTATGTGTGGGTACCTGCCAAAATCTGTTCTAGACTTGTGGCAGGTTTTCGAGACTTGCTTTGGGCCAATCCCATTTGGGTGGACTTTTACCCACGAGGAGTTGGATAACATTGGGTGCTTGACTTAGGAAAATATAATCTTTGTCTTCTCTGTTCTTTCTAATTGTATTAAAGTCTGTTTCCACAAAAGGTCCTATGTTTTGTATTGATGTGACGAATGGCAGAACCCATTTAGACCAGGGCAGGTCTGGGGTTTGGGGGGTGCCCCTCTCCTGCCTTGTAACAGTCTGACTGTTTCTGACCTTTTTCTGTGGGTCCCTGCCGAAAGGTGTTTTAGATTCATGGCAGGCTTTCCGGTCTTGCTTTGGGCCAATCCCATTTGGGTGGACTTTTGCCCACGAGGTGATGGGTAACTTTGGGTGCTTAGTTTAGAAACTATATTCTTTGTCTTTTCTGTGTTATTACACTAATTGTATGAAAGTTTCTTTTCCACTTAAGGTCCTATATGTTTTGTCTTGATGTGGTGGATGGCAAAACTTATTTCGAATGGGCAGGTTTGGGGGTTCTGGGTGCCCCTCTCCCCGCCCTGTAGCAGATTGAGATCAGAGATTCTACAATGGGCTCAATCTCCCTATCTTTACCTTCTGCTTAGCAGTCTGACTCCTACTGGGTCTTATGCTCAGTAACCTAGGTGCTGGCACCTAGGGACCCCAGTTATCATTGTGCTAATGGCTATGTTGATTCCTTCTACCCCCACCTCCTTGTGTGGGTCTGATTCTAACCTTATTTTAAGTGATATTTCTTCCACCAAAAGGATCAGAAAAGTGCCCAAAAGTGTGAGACAAGGGCAAGTTAGAATAATTAGGCAGCCTCAGGGACAGATAGGCAGGCAAGGACCTTGGAGAATTAAAGAAGGGCAAAGATATAGAAAGTATGCAAAGATGGGAGTTGTGATACAAGAGGTCACCAAACTGATAAGGTGAGAATGATGTCATTATAGAGTTGATGGATTTGAGAGTGGAACGGGGTCCCTCAGTCGGTAGAGCATGAGACTCTTAATCTCAGGGTCGTGGTTTCGAGCCCCACGTTGGGCGCCATATGATGTCATTATGGAGTCGATGGATTTGAGAGCAGAGCAGGGTCCTTGGGTTCACTCTGGGAAAGGTTTCACCAGAGCTCCCTTCGGCGGCACGTGACAAGTTTCTCCATGGACAGAGACTCAGTTATACTTAAAGAACAGGTTAATTAGGACAAGGAAGTAAAGGACACTTGTACAGACACAAGCTGGCAGAAAGAGCTGCCCCACTGAGGGGCAGGTTTGCTAAGAGAGGCCTACATGGTGCAGGTCACGGGCAGACAGGCAGGTTGCTGCCCTGCAGAGGGACAGAGTTGGTAAAGGAAAGCACCTGCATAGGCACAGGTGGGCAGAGAAATGGCTGCCCTGAGTTCTTGTAGGGATGGCACTGATATAGCCTTCTTTCAGTTGGGAGGAGCTATTCTTTGAGGATGGCAGTTTACTGGATAACTAGAATTAGAAAAGAGACTGGAGATTCTACAATGGGCTCAATCTCCATATCTTTGGCCCTAGAGACTGCCTTCTAGCTCCTACCTATGTTTTGTAATTTAGGAGCTGGCACTTAGGGATTGTGTGGGTCTAGTTCTAATCTTATTTTGTGTTATATCTCCTCCATCACTATCATATGGCTAATAACTTTATTCACTGGCAAAGATATGCTAAAGACTCTTCCCCAAGTTGTTAAGGCATGTGAAGAATGCAAAAGAAATAATCCCCTTAATAGGAGGATGGCACCTCTGTTGGGGGGAAAAAGGACGTCTGCAACAAACTCCACAGGAAGGTTTATGGACCCCCACCTCAGACCAAAGAGATCAAGACACTAGGGGCCACTAATCCCTTAATCCCATCATCATCCAGAAGAGAGGATTACCGGGAACCGAGGGGTGGAGTTAAGCAGACATGTTGGCTATATAACGAGGGGTTTTTGACCGGGTTTTTTGACCTTGGGGCTCTCTTGCTTCTTGCCGGGCTATAGCGTGCTGTTGGGGTTTCCAGTTTTTCGGATCTGGTAGGACGTATTTGGAGATTTATCTCTCTCCTTCACTTTCTCTTTTGTCCCTGAGTTATTCATTTTTTATTTCCCTTCCTTTTTGTAAATAAACCCTTTTTATTAACCTTTTTGTGAGTGCCTGCAATTGTTCTTATTATAAGTCCTTTTTAAGTGCACGGGTGAGAACAGTCAGGCACCCCATTGTATATCGGGGTTGCCCTGTAACACCTCCAGACCTCCAGAGATCTGGCAGATACCCAGGGGAAGACTGGCAACTGGATTTCACTCACATGCCTAAGTATGGAGGACTTCAATACCTCCTTGTCTGGGTAGACACTTTCACTGGTTGGGTAGAGGCTTTTCCGGGTCGAACAGAACAGGCCGAGGAAGTGGTTAGTGCTTTAATACATGAAATCATTCCTAGATTTGGCCTGCCATATGGGTTTCAGAGTGACAATGGTCCTGCCTTTTAAGCTACAGTCACTCAAAAGTTATCTAAGGCCTTAGGCATAGATTTCCATTTACACTGTGCTGGGAGGCCCCCTTCCTCTGGAAAGGTGGAGAAACCTAATGAGATACTTAAGAGACATCTAAGAAAACTCTCAGAGTGAACTGGGAAAACAGGACAAACACAGCCCCCATAGCAAGAATGAGCATGACCCTTACTAATGAACACCAAGGAGGGGCTCGACTACTTACTGAAAAGACTCCTGTCCGGAAATCACTGATAAGACCCCTGCCTGTAAGTGACCTCCCCTCCTCACTGAGGTCATCCTTCCCTGAAATCCACCAAAAGATATGTGGAAGCTACTCTATAAAAACTCCCTGCTGCCTTTGTTCGGGGCCCAGGTCTTTAGAGGTGACCCTCTCCTGGGCCCGCCGGTTTCTCCTGGGCCCACCATCATAATAAATCTGTGTTCCCCGTGTTCCTGAGTGCTGCTTGGTGTTCCCATGTCAACTTCTGCAACAACAGGAGACACAGCAGCCTGGAACTACTCTTTTATCCTCAGCTCTCTGAAGAATAAGAAAAACTCCAAAAATGCTTGGTCTCAGTCCTTTTGAGCTGTTAATTGGGGGCTCATTTGTCCTGGATGTTAAGATTTACGGTAACAGCACAATTCGGCATCAAAAGGAAACACAAAAAATTACATGGAGTCTCTCCACATAAAGAATATACTTCTAACATTTTTGTGCAGTTTTCCAGTCTTTTCCCCGCCCTGTTGTACACCTTTTGAAAAAAGATGATTCCTTACAGTACCCTTATGTTTAGGAAAAGAGGGGAAGAGGCCCTTATGTTATCCTTTCCAGAAAGAACCCAAGTAATCCCTATTATGTAAACTCTTTCAAAGAAGCAGTCGGTTCAAAACTGTTGCCAAGTCATTTGTTGCTGTAGCAACACTTGGCCTTAGAATGCAATAAACAACCATCCCCACTCCAGTCTCTAAACAGAAGCCGCCATTATCTCCCTCTGAGCTCTTCAGGGGGACTCCTTTTGCCAAAGCTATTCATTTAAATTAGCATCCCCCTTCTTAGCCTCTGAAATTTCTTTTGCTTCATACCAGGCCACACCAGGAAGCTGAAAAAGCGGTTAGTGCAATAGACTGAGATGCTCAGGTTTTTAGGAAGAAATCTTTTGGTTGACAGCTTCCTGGGATGTGAGGTCCTTGCAGGTTTCTGTCTTTGCTGGGTGCACCATTCCCATCTTGAATATTTGTCACCTAGGGCAAAGCAAAGTTAGGTTTTAAGCTTATGGATACGATCCTGCTAGAATGGAAATTCTGACAACACCATATGTAACCACCCCATGAAACTTTTTTGATTAAAAGTACTGAGAAAATCTCACGGAGAACATTCCGGAAAACTCTTTGCCGGTTACGTGCAGCTGCAGAATATTACAGCTGATGGGATGAGGATTGGGAGTTGGGGGAGTATTCAAAGTGCTTAATATGCATTATTTAATTTGATTCTGACCAGAATTCTATAGGGACAGGGATTCTTTAAAAAAATTTCTTTCATGTTTTAAAAATGAAGCAGAGGCTCAGGGAGATAAGTGACTTCCCAATGTCCCTGACAGAAAATAGTCATGGGGTCAAATCCCGGCCATCTACCTCCCAAATTGCTCTCATGAGGTTATATTGCCTTGAAGAATAGGAATGAATTGTATATAGAACTCCTGCTGTAGTCGCCAAGGCTGAGATTCTACATATATCACTTACATGTCATTGTTAAAGGGTAACCCTGTGGGGTGCCTGTCTGGGTTCTCACCCGTGCGCTTATAAGAGACTTAAAAACTCAAATGCAGGCACACACAATAAAATTAATAAAGAGATTTATTTACAAAAAGGGAAAAGAAAAGATAAAGAAAGAAATAAATTGGTGAAAATGTCCTACCAGTTTCGCCGAGCTGGACTTTTCTCGCCTACTCCGGAAAAAACTCTGGCCAATCCACACCACGGACCAAAAGCCCTCGCCAACCCCCCAGGTCTGGTTTTTAGGTCCCAAAACATCTCCTTGACTCCTCCCTCAGTCCTCAGTATCCTTTCTTCGGTGATGATGGCACTCTCCAGCCTGAGGTGGGGGTGGGGTCCTGGCACACTCCCCCTTCCTGAGGACCACCCTCTTGCATCATGATTGTCCTGGATTGGGGGACCATCACCCCCATTTACCAGAAAGGGTCACCAAAGCCCAGAGACCCACTATGCCCCCAGTTGTCCATCAATGGTAGTGATGGAGGAGACAGAACTTAAAAAAAAAAAAAAGGAATTGCAAGACTAGAACCTGACTCACACAAGGAGGTGGGCTGGAAGGAATTGGCATGACCATTAACCCCATGACAACTGGGAATCCTTAGGTGCCAGTTTCTAAGGCTGAGTGGAAGGTGAAGATGTAGTGCAGCATAAGTTCGATACCCGGTCAGGGAGATTCCCACATGGCACACCAGACCTCTCCTGCCTTGCTCGCTGCTCCCCTTAGCAGTGTATTTCAGACAGTCTGCTTGTTCTGCTCTCCACTGTTCCTGGTGAATCCTCTAACCACCCCACAACTCTGGCCTACACCCCAGCTTGTATGCATAAATAAATAAATCTTTTTAAAAAAATGAAGATATGGAGATTGAGCCCATTATGGAATCTTGATTCCCTTTCCAATCCTGGATGGTTATTCAGGATCAACAACATACAAACCACTCTTGGAGGGAATGAGCCCCTCCTAGAGAAAAAAAGACTGTATCAGTGTAGTCTCTGAGGTAGCTCGTGGCAGCCATCCTTCTGCCCACCTGTGCCTATGCAGGTCTCCTTTTCACCAGATCTCTGTCTCTGCAGGGCAGAGGGCTGCCTGCCTGCCTGTTACCTGTACCATTCTGGGGCTTCTCTTCTCACGGACCTCCCTCAGCAGAGGCAGCTCTCCGTAGGGCTGCCCATCTGCCTGCAACCATGCAGGCCTCTCTTAGCAAGCCTGTCCTTTTGGGGGCAATTCTTCCTGCCTGCTTGTGTCTTTGCAAGCATCCTTTATCCTTCTGTCTCTTTCCCAAATAAACCCGTTCTTTTAAATATAGCTAATGTCTCTGTCTCGTGGAGAAACTCACCTGGGAAACTCGCCGCTGAAAAGGAAGTTCTGGTGAAATCTTTCCCAGCATGAACCCAAGGACCCTACTCTCTAAACCCATCAACTCCAAAAAAATGACATCAATAGTGCAGAGGGATTTGAAGCCAGTCACCCAGCTTCACAGCCTGTACTTCTTCCCCTACACAACATTATCTGGTATACCCCGATATCATTAAGCCTAATGACCTCTTTTAACAAATGAGGAAACTGAGCCCTGGAAATACTAAGCATCTAGCCAGGGCATCTCTCAGGCTCTAGAGAATACAGACCTCTAGCTCATCATGGCAGGGGGAGAGCTCATTCGCTCTAAACTGCAAATAGACCTACTTTATTGGGTCATGGCCCTGCAGTGTCTGCAACGAGCGACCATACCTGGAGCATTTGTTTAATGTGGGGTTATAGAGGAGTCTTGAGCCATTTCTGCTCTGTGCCTGGCCATCTCTTTTCCTCAAACCCAGTTTGTCAAGACTTACATTTGGGCTTCACCGTGGAGATGGAACTTGGAGGGGTTTCTCTGAACAACATTTCTGATGTTTGTGCCCTGAGGTTGGTGGTCAAACGTTAGTACTCCAGTGTTTGCAATGACCCCTTAAAGATTTTTTTTTTAATTTATGCATACAGGATCTGGGGTGTAGGCCAGAGGTGCAAGGATTCACCAGAGACAGAGTGGGCAGCAGGACAGAGGGATCTATTGAAATAACATTAGTAAGGGGAGACAGGAGAGGTCTGTTGTGCCATGTGGGTTAGCTCCTTGGCCAGGATCAAACTGAGTTTCAGCTCAAACTGAGCGCTGAAACTTAACCAATAGGCCACCAGAGAGGCCCTGCAATGACCTCTTGTTCCAGCTTCTGGTAATGGTCTTCTCCCCTTGCCCCTTTAGGCCTAGGGCAGAAATGGCTCCCAGCTGTGTTTAGCCACCGGGTGCCATCCCATAGCTTTCTACCTTAGCCCACCTTGCCCAGAGGACAGAAGACGAATGAAACAAGAAGGGTCCCTGGACAGGGAGAGGGACTAGATAGAATCAAGGGCAACAAATTTGCAAGAATTTTACTGTTCCCACAGTCTGGTAAAGAAGAGGTTCAAAAATCTGATGACTTTAGTCCTGGCCACCTGCTGTCATAAATGTCCTTGGCTCATTTTCCTTTGTTTTCACTAATTTCCCCAGCCTGAGCATTTCTGAACTATCTTTCCACAGCTTATCAAGTTTGCTGCTATGGAAAAAAGAGACGTTGAAAGAGCCAGAAGAAAAAGGGAGTCACAGACCTTGAGGCCAGACTGGTTCGTCCTGGAGCTGTGGGCACACAGCCTCCACGTGACGTTCACCTGGAGAAGGTCACGAGCCTGTACAACCCCTGAGCGGCAGCTGATCAGTGCCCACAATTAGTAACAGCAAGTGGACTTATGCCAAGTCCACTCTCCTAGTTTTTCAGACACTAAAGTTTAATTACCTTGTTCTGAAACCCCACTCCTAAAACCTATATAGACCCCTAGCCCTGCACTTCCTTGATTCTCTTGTGCTCATGCCCAGAGAAGTCACCAAGTTTTTCTTTGTATTTAAAAAAGGATTTTATTTATTTGTTTCTATGTAGAAGAACTGGGGTGTAGGCCAGAGGTATAGGGGTCAGAGGATTCACCAGAGACAGAGTGGGGAGCAGAATAGACAGATTCACTGAAGAACACCGCTGAGCGGAGCAGCAGGCGAGACAGGAGAGGTCTGCTGCGCCATGTGGGAAGCTCTCTGGCCAGGGATCAAACTCAGACTGTTGCAGTGGGCTGTGATGTTGGTAGTGCTGAGACTAAACCCCTAGGCCACCAGGGAGGCCCCCAAAGTTTTTTCTTGCTCATTTGCTAAACGCTGAGTCCTTGCCTGCCCTCACCCCTATTTGTGGAGACTTGTTGTCAATCTTGACCAGAGGGCCTCAAGAGCACTTTCCTGGGCTAAGGAGCCCTTGGTCCAACCCTCTGACTCCTGGTGGCAGTGCAGGGACAATGGTGAACCTGGGTGTTTATTCTCCTGTTTTGTGGGGACGGCTGGGATGGGAATGAGGGGCCCTGGGCTCCTTCCCTTGTTCAGTGACAGGACCATCGATGAACCAGGAAGTGGGCCCTCACCAGATTCCAAATCTGCTGATGCTATGATCTCAGACTTTGAGCCCCCTTCTGAAATAAATAAGAATGTCACAAAGCTTATATGTGAAAATAATTAGCATTAAAAAAAAAAAAGAAATTCTCCAACAAGGACAAGGTTGCAACAAGGACAATGTCCAAGCCAGCTGTAAAAAATGCTCTACCCTTTGTGAGATGAAGGTCTTCTCAGTTTACCTGTCTTTCTGATAGAAACTATATTTTAAAATTACCTCTTACTTGGTTTCTTTTTGTTCTTTGTAGAGTATGACAGACTGGGTTCTCCTATAAACAGCTAAGAAGCTTGTATAAAATGTTCAATACATATTTTATTTACCTTCGTGTGCTGGAAAGAAAATAAAGAATTCTCAGAGGCCAGCAATAAGAGGAAAGCAGAAATTCCATGAGTTAAAGTGGTTGCCTGACCTTTGAATGTCATAGTTTTCTTGAGGTAGACACCTAAGGGGTCATAGTTTTGGGTGTCAACAGCACAAGTAAGGAAGAGAATGATGAAGAGAATGGAATACTACATAAATTGCTGACATTACAAGGAAAAAGAGTCCATGAAGAAGAAAAGCAAAGAGATAATCAAGATGAGGGAGTGGGAGGAGAGAAGGATTTATTTATTCAGTTCCACTGAAGGGCACGTTTGAAAACAAAAGAAACATAAATCAGAAGAAGAAAAAAGAATGGAGGGTGAGGGGGAGAAAAAATTAAAAAAGGGGAACCAGTGTAGAAAAGAAATAACAAGGAAAGGAAAAGAGTAAAGCATTCTTTCACCCCTAATAGTCTGAAATATCCTAGAAGTAATAGATTTGAGCCTACGCCATTCAATTTAAAATTTTGGTTTTGAAAAGTATTTGGCTTTCCTTAGCATTTGCTATATAATTATGCTTTGCCAGAATTCAGATTTTTCAAAATAAAACAAAATGATTTCCTGGAAATCAAGAGGCACTTTTGCAGCCAGCAGTTCGTTTTGCTTTGGGGAAGGATTAGAATGATGGATTGTCTAAAAAGTCGAGGCTGCCTCCATGGAAAGGCCCATTCCAGGACTCTTTCAGGGAGAGAGCAAAGATTGCATTTCTGCTCTGTATCTGGCTTTTGTGCCAGATACAAACACTAGAGGCCTGCTGTGCCATGTGGATTAGCTCCTTGGCTGGGTATCGAACTCAGGCTGTCATCGTGGGCTGTGGTGTTGGTAGTGCTGAGACTTAACCCCTAGGCCACCAGGGAGGCCCCAAAGTTTTTTTCTTGCTCTTTGCTTCTTGCTTTTCTGGGTGCTTTGCTTGGCTCTACCTTCCACTCTCAGTGCCCTCCTTCCCTCCTATTCTTTCTTGACCCCTGGCTGAACGTGATCTAGTCTTCCAGGAACAGACACAACAACTCACTGCAGTTGTAAAGCCCAGCTCCTCACAGTGTATTCTTGTATGGGTGCCATTTTGCAAACTGCTACTGGTCTATCAGGATATATTTATAATAGTGCACATAATAATAGCAATTTGACAGAATGATTTTCTATCTGTTGACTCTAGTAATCAGAGAAATTAGTGCTTTTTTTGCTGTGGCTTTTCTTCTATAATTATTTTTCCTACTGTTTACTTTTATTATGTTTCACAAAAGAATCGGTGAGGGAGGAAATAGAGGAACAAAGTTAATTTGTGCTTCCCTACATGGAGTTTGAGAAGCACAGTTCCAAGTTCCAGCTCTTACCTTGACTGGACGGTCTGGATCTCCTCCTACCTGAACTTCCTCCCTCTCAGCTTTTCACAACACTCCTGCTCTCACCTGGAGCCTCTTCACCAGAGTTCGTCTTCCTGTGTAGGCTCTTCCATCCTGTCTCTATTTCAGCCCCCTTTGCCCCAACATTTTAAGGCCGCTCAGGGTGGCTTCCTCAGCTAGGTCTTCCCAACACACCCTTGTCTCTTAGGGCGCTTCTGGTGCTCCTGTAACACCCCATTCTCTTCTTAGGCCTCAATCCCCACTGCAGAGGTTACCCCCAGCACTAAGCTTCAAGAAGCAGATATCAATATACCAGCCTGTTCATCACCAACTGTCTTATTATCAGCAAGATGTCTGGCACATAGTCAGTGCTCAGTAAAAACTTTTTTTTTTTTTTTTTGGAGTTTGGATGACAGAAAGTAGGAATGATCTACCGAGCTCAAACTTCAGTTGTTTCAGTGCATCTTCTACGTGCCTCTCTGGGCCAACCTGCTCAGTCCGTATTCTTGCCCCTCTTTTAAAAAATTTTTTTAAAAAATATATATTTTTACTTGGAAGAACAGAGGTGCAGGGGGTGAGAGGATTCACCAGAGACAGAGTGGGGAGCAAAACAGGTGGATCTACTGAAATACACTGCTGAAGGGAGCAGTGGGCGAGGCAGGAGAGGTCTGTTGCGCCATGTGGGTTAGCTCCCTGAGATAGAACTCAGGCCATAACAATGACAGCACTGAGACTTAAGCCCTAGGCCACCAGGGAGTCCCTCTTGCCCCTCTCTTAAGCCTCAATCGAACTTTTTTCTAAAATACTATTACTTTCTTCTTCATATCCTCAAAAAAAAAAAATAGAGCTCTGATATTAGGGAGAATTGCATTCCAATTCTAGCTCCTCCACTAACCAGCTGTACAACAGTAGGCAAGTCATCTGAACTCTGAAACTTAGTTTTCTTCATCTGTGAAGTGGATGTGTAAACACCTATGTGATGGCATAACTGGAGGACTCAATGCGATAGTGCACTTTAAAGCACCAAGCAGAATGGCACAGAACAGGTGGTCGGTGAGAGGGTTTTTTTCTCCTCTGTTCTTTTTCCTTACTGTAATGCCTTCATGAAGGCAAAGCCATTGCCTTATTCATCATCGTATACGGGAGCCTGAGATACAGCAGGTGCTAAATACAAGCATGGGAGTGAATGCATAAGTAATTATTTAATTATTCTTGTTAAATTGCTAAATAAAAATAATTGTACCAAGTAATCGGTATTTTCAATTTCTTAATCCATGAAAAAGGGTTAATAACCTTTACTGTTGAGAAAATTAAAGGGAATAACACATGCAAGTGCTGAACACAATACCTGACTCGTAAGTGTTTGATAGTTCATCATCATCATTAATAATAATTGTTATTATGTAACAGGTGATACCCCAAATTATCAGCACCACTGATACAAAATAAAAAAACAAGCAGCAAATAAAGGCAGTGAACAGTGGTCTGGCTGTCAACTGCCTTCCAGAAGTGTAAATAAACCCTCCCTGTTCTATCCTCAGCTCATAAGCAAGTTGATGAATCTGGTTATACTCAGGACAGGCAGCAGGGGGCACTGTTTCCTTGATAAAGAGCCATCCAGCTCAGGGTTGCTCTCTACAGACTGAGAACTGAGTAGAATTGGAGGTTTGAGGAGCAGGATGGCCCTTGCGGGAGAAACAGTGTAAGTTCTTAACTGAAATCTATTGATTGACCCCCCTGAGCCCGAAGCCCTGGCATCAGCCTTTTTTATTTGTCTTTGTCTGGCTTGGGACTGTGGCTAGTCACATACCCTCCCCCATGTTACTAGCTTGCAGGTACAGGCCATAAATGTCTGTGAAGGAGGGAGAGAGCCAGAGAAACAGGACCCTAACCTCCCAAGTGGGTCTTTCCACTGTATTAGGGGTTTGCTTCTCTTGCACCAGACCATACTGGGGGTGGGTGGAGAAGGGAGCAGCAACAAGCATGTTCTGGGCTGCCTTTTGCTAGCTACCCTATGTGGTAGCAGAAACCTTTTCGAGCTCCCTCTACTCATCAGGGTGACTGTCTCAAATGGGAAGGGTTTCCTGGCTGCGACAAGGCCTGGCTTTCGTCCTATCTCCATAACTGTTAACCACTTGGAAGAAGACAGAAATCTCACATAAGAGGTCCAGTGTGGCACAATACCTGGTCCTCCTCTCTGATGTCCATACCTATGTCACCTGCCCTGACTTCTGGTTTGGTTTGGGTGCCTTTCATGTTCTCAGTACTACCCTTCTTCTTACCATCACACACAGCCCCTTGAGTCATTGTCAGCTCTTCACCTGCCTGGTCACTGCTTTGGACTACATCATAGATAGTCAGGGCAGAGGCACGTCATTTATTTCTGTGCTGTCAGCACAGGGCTTGGCTCAGAACAGGTATTTAGGGGAAGTGTGATGAATGAATAAATGAAAGAGCAAAACAGGATTTGGGAAAATTGCTAATATGCTGAATAATAAATAAGGACCTGAAAAAAGAGATGATACTCCAAGGCAGGAGTTGTTGAAAGAAGCAAGAGAAAGTTGATTCAGATTAAGTGTCAAGGAGTTCTGCTCCCAATCTTAAAAAATCAACTGTCATTTAAATGCCTGGTGTTTGTTGCTGGTCATTATGACTGGTGCTATTTATTCTGCATTCAAACAACCTTTCATAAAATAAATTACCTTTGACTTTGTAATGGGTGTATCCTTTTAAAGAGTAGTAGTATTAGTAGAAGTTTCATCTTCTAACTTAGAGAAGGCCTATGTTTTTGTCTCTCTTTATAGAGGACTTGAAAGTCAAGGATCTTAGTGGAATCAATTTTAGGGATTTGACAGAGAGGGCTGCAAACTGTTTATCAAATTCTCATTGATTTCTTCCCCATAGGAATCACCAGCTACACAAGCAGAACAAAAAGGATTTCCTCTCTGCCTCCTTCTTGCCCTTCTGAACAGATACTTTTTAAACCAAAATGCAAAAAATAAATACACAGCTCCAAGGTATGGTTCCAAAGCTCTGAAGTTACAGTCTATAATTTTCTCTTTTTGTTTGAATGGACTTCAAAGTACTGTTATTTACTTTATTTAACAAGCACTTAGTGTGAGGCACTCTATAAAGCACTTTACAAGTACTTCCTCATGTAATCCTCTCTCAAACCTTCTGAGGTACAACCATTAGCTCCATTTTACAGATGCAGAAACTGAGGCACAGAGAGGTCAAGTGATATTTTTTTTTAAGATTCATTTATTTATGTATACAAGAGCTGGGATGTAGGCCAGAGGTGTGGGGGGGGGGGTGAGAGGATTCACCAGAGACAGAGTGGGGAGCAGAACAGGCAGATTGACTGAAACACACTGCTGAGGGCAGCTCAGGCGAGACAGGAGATGTCTGCTGTGCCATGTGGGAAGCTCCCTGGCTGGGGATCGAACTCATGCTGCAGTGGCTGTGAATAGCTTCATAGTGCTGAGACTTAACCAGTTGCCACCAGGGAGGCCCCCAGAATTCCTTCTAAAGACGCTTCTCCAGAAAATAAATGTTCCTGGCCCAGCACACAGGAGACTGAGTAGTTAGGAAATCAGCCTGCACCTTGGGAAGAAAGAAAGCTGATATAGTAATTGATATCTAGTTCTTCAGTGGTGAAAGCAAACCACTTAACTTGAGATGGTGCAACTTTTATAGAAGTGATGAGTTTGGACCTTGGACTCAGACATGTCTCAGTTCAAACCTGAGTTTTGTTGTTTACTGAGGGGCTGAGGGGCTGAGGGGCTTGGGGTCAGTTATTACACTTTCTGTGCCCAGGTTTCTGGGTCTTTAGAATGAGCATGAAAAGAGAACTTACCTCTTAAGGTGTTTTCGACAATTAGGTCAATTAGGTGAGACAAGGAAAAGAAAGTGCTTACCACAACGACACATTGCAAAAATGAGACTGGGAATTATTCCTTTTATTAGTATTAAGGTAATTAATACTTATTTAAGTATTTGTTGCCTGTGGCAACAAAGTGTGGAATAAACATTGGATTATGAGCCAGAAATTTCCATTACCGACTACTCTTGTAAACATACGGAAACATAGTTTTGTGTTCCAGTCCCCTCCACGCCAACTTATCATTTAAGCAAAAGAGCATTATATTCATTTCCTTGGGCTCCCATAACGAATACTGAGTGGCTTTAATGATAGAAATTTGTTTCCTCGCAGTTCTGGAGGCCGGAAAGTTAAAAATTAAGATGATAGCTAATTCAATTTCTTCTTTAAAGAAGTGCTATGTTTATTGAGGTAAGATTGGTTTACAACTCAGTCTATATTTTAGGGATACAGTCTCACATCTCTAGAAATGTGTTATTACACACACACACAAAAACAATAATTATCCATCATTGGGCCTCTTCTCCCCTTTGCTCCTACCCCCCCCCTACTTTATCCCTCTGGTGACCTCATTTCTACAGTCAGATTTCTAGGGGTTGTTTTGGTTTAGTTTTGTTCCTTTGCTTTCTTTCTTTTTATCCCACATTTGCATAAATGGTATGCAGGGTAAAAAAGTATTTATTTTTCTCTCTCTGACTTATTTTGCTTAGTATCATCTTTAATTCCATCCATGTGGTAAATGGCAAGATTTTATCTTTTTATAACTGACTAGTATTTCATTTGTATATATACCACATCTTCTTCATACTCATTTTATTCCATTTTTTTGATGATTTAGACTGAAACTTTTTCAGTCTGCTCATCACATTTAACAAGCTTCATCATTGTGAGGCTATTTTTATTTTTTGCTTATGTCACTGTAAAATTCTTCTATATTTTTATTTCTATTTTTCTATGACTGGCAAAATTAACCCAAAATGTAAGTACAAGGACATCAGGGGCTTAATATCCACTTGAGAAACTTTTGCTATTCATTTTTTTTAAGACTGTATGTTTATTTTCTAGAAAAAATGATACCTTGGCAGAGGAAAAAAAGATATGTGAACTCCTATCACAGGGTTGTTGGGACCAGTCCATTTGTGGCTTTGCCATGTGAGTGTTGGTGATACAACCTGCTCTCTCTTTTCCGTTTCCCTCATCCTTTCTAGGTAGCTCTATTTTTGACACATTTCAGTACCCAGCTCCTTTTCATGCTGTGCCTTTGCAAATATGCAGATCTCTCAGGGATCCTTGCACTTGACTCTACCTGATATCATAAATATTCTTCTCTTCCCCTCATTAAGCAGATTCCCTTGGTAACAGTTTCACTTATCAGTTAAAAACATTTCAAGCTCAGTCTCCTTGAAATGTGAATGATGAATAGCTCTCAAGGGTGCATGCATTTAAAAACTAAACACACAAAGTTAAAGGAATGAATTAGTAACAGTGAAATTTCAGTCAGAGGATAAGGGGGTAGGATTGAGCCATCCTTGGAATAAAACTCAGAAAATGCCACCAGCTCAGATTATGATGCCTGGTAATTGTCTTTTTTGCTTCCTCTTTTTTTTAAGCTCTGAGTTGGAAATAATTTCAAACTTACAGAAAATAGATATAAACCATTAAATTTTTCTATTGTTTAACATTTTGACTCATTTGCTTTTTCTTTTTTCACATACACACATACAGACTTGTTTTTTTGAACCATATGAAGTTGTGTTATCATGGTCATTAGCTTCTGAATACTTTACTAAGGATGAGGACATTACACACACAGCTTTGTTATCAATGCTGATAATGGATACCTCACTTTTAACTAATTTTTTTAAATTTAATTTTCCACCCACTTCCTATTTTTGACCACAAGATGTCCTGTGTAGTATTTTCCCCTTGTCTAATATTTTTATTGTAGAATTAGACTGAATTTAGTTGTCATATTTCTTTGGGTTCCGTTAATATAAACTACATCCTTCTTTACCTCCTGTGACATCAATGTCTCCTGAGGAAGAAAAAGGAACTTCAGACATATCTGGGATTTGAATTCTGGCCTTATTATCTTAGGATCCCAGTGAGAGCTGTTTTATTTTCTTAAGTTTCTGCCTTCTCATTTACTAAATGGGAATAGTAATAATGTATGGTGAGAATTCAATGAATTCATGAAGACCCTACCAACAAGGAGCCTTAGGACCTAGTAAGTGATTAGTGCACTGGATTAACATAATTCATGTAGTACAACTAATCATGTAGTAGTAATTAATTTAATATAGTAGACTAGTTCTGGCCCTGCCACTTCCTTGTTGTGTGTGACCTTGAAAATATTTCTTTGTGTCTCAGAGACCCAATGTCCTGGGCTGTGAAAATGGGGCTCTTAATATTTTCCTGCTGAGATTCAATAACACAGGTGTGGCAATCATTTTGATATGATGCACAGACACATTCATTTCATACCACTTCCCTTTTCCCTTGCCAGTGCCAACTAGGCTCTTTCATCAATAAAACCATCTGCCTCTCTTTCCCTTATTCGCACCCCTTTCATGGGGATTCTCAAAAAGGAGGTTTAAACTTCATGGAAACTAACTCCAGGGGCAAAGCTCTTATGGTAAGTGTGATCCTATGAGAAGCTGATTCCCCAAAGATTTTAAAGGAGAAACTGTAGACCTCACCCTCCCCATGGAATTTTTTCACTGAGTATATTTTGGAATAATCTTTTCTCTGTTGATGAAACAAACTGCAGTTATGGGTGTGGTGGGCGTGGAGGGGATTTGGGGCTACTGCCTATGATTCATTGTTGATTGAAATTAGAGTCTGGGGATCCCTGTGACCTTCATGTCATCATGGAAACTCTGACGTGGTGCCTGCCCAAAAGACAGTCTCCTAGGTTGGCGCCCTCCTCTCCTGAATGCAGCCCCAGGTCTTCCTGGGGTGGGTTAAGTTATGTCGTCAGGGAAGCTTTCCCTGAGGTCTCTGCATCTTAGGAACAACAGCCACCCTCATATCATGCCCCTTATTTTATTGTCTTTTTGACACTTAGAAAAATCTGTTTATTTGATTTTTATCTTTTCCTCCTCACCCTGCTCCCTGCCCTCACTATGGTATGAGTCCCGGATATCAGGCACTGTACCTGTTACTTTCCTTCAAACCCCTAGTCTATGACATAGTTCTCACCAGCATCATAGACCACCAATGTTTGTTGTCTGAATAAACGAATTCTCTCCACACTGTCTCCTCGTGATAATGGGCCCAGTAAAGGAAGAAGGATGGGAATCACCAAGCCTTGAACCCTGTCATGATGTGGGGGGTACACAATAGAAGCACAAGGCGGTATCTAATGAGCAGATTAGGACTGAGTTGGGGGGATTATAGCATTGACCCAAAGAGCAGGGAGACTATCTTCCTCTCTGAATGGCACTTCCACTCTTCTTTCTTCATTTTATTTTATTTTTTTTAAAGATTTTATTTTATTTATACATACAAACGGGGATACAGGCCAGAGGCGTGGGGCGGCGAGAGGGTTCACCAGAGACAGAGTGGGGAGCAGAACAGGCAGATCAGAAGTACACTGCTGAGGGGAGCAGCGGGCGAGGCAGGAGAGGTCTGCCGCACCATGTGGGATTCTCCCCGGCCGGCGTCGAACTTGTGTCGCCGCTGCCGACAGCTCCACAGCGCAGCGCTCAACCGCTGCACCACCGGGGAGGCGTCCACTCTTCTTTCTTTAATCTAAATTTTTTTTTTTGTAATTAGTTCAGTATGATTTATTTATTTATTTTTCTTTTTTTCTTCTTTTTTTCTCCTCCCCTCCCCCCACCCCCCCCACCGCTGAGTGTCTCTCTCCCACCCAGCTTCCCTATAGTCCTGTTATAAGTGAAACCATTCGATATTTTTCTTTTTCTTTCTGGCTTATTTCACTGAGTATGATTCCTTCTAATTCCATCCATGTCGCTGCAAATTGCATGTGTTTATCTTCTTTCCATGCTGAATAGTACTCCATTGTGTATATGTACCACATCTTCTGGATCCAATCATCTATTTTTGGACATCTG